>JWJB01010496.1:0-19599 GCA_000812895.1 Rutstroemia sydowiana
CCCGCTCCCTCAACCTTATCTATATCTTCCTAGTTTCGTTGCTTTTCCCGATGGAAGGGTTACTCGGAACTGCGGTACACCAGTATAGTATAGTATAGTATAGTTAAGTTATGTATCGATATTTCATCGTCGGTATTTTAATCACCATCGATCCATGTGATTATCGTTATCTTATATTTTAATCCTTTTTAACCAGAATATCTAGTGTTGCTGTTCTTTGGCGTTTGCTTGCATTTCCCATGCATCGATTGGCGTTCTATACTACCACGGTCTTCACATCGCAAAATTATCATTTGATCCCAATGAGAAATTTTCGATGCCATTTGTACTTTGTTGTACCTCGAGGATCGCGTCAAATCTGCATCTCCTTTCGGGGTTGATGCTAGGAGAGGATATATCATCTCTCAAGTGATCTTGCAGTATATGCAAGATTGGAAGTACAAACACCCCCGTTTTGTTTTTTTTGTGTTTAGATCGGGGTTCATCGGAATCTTGCATTAGTTTCGACGTTGAAGTTTCAACAACCAATGACAATTTTTTAGAATTCCTTTGGGCTAGCTTCACCCTTGGTCAGCTGAAAATGGTACTCTACCTATCTAGCTACGCGAAAATGTGCGTTGTACTACCATGGGTTATCCATTTTATCCATTTGGCAGCCATCCAGATTGTCCTTATTTACATAACGTGATTCCATTTTGATTCATTATCCTTGGATGATGTTCACTCTTTGCGACATTACCCTCAGCTAACCAAGGTTATTATGGACATCCTAACTGCTTTCTAGATTGCCGTTATCAATATCAGCTTCTTGGTTTGAGCTACCATGGGAACAGCCATCGAGATGTCGTGTTCCAATCCACAATTTCGGGTAGAAGTTAGTTACTACATGCCCATACCCACCTACCTCATCGACGTCGTAGTTGACTTGGTTGATTCGCGGAATATTGGTATGCAGAGTTGGGCCCAATGATCTACAAGCACCCCTTGTGATTGACAACTGGCTGTACTTTTTTCTTCAAATCCTGAGTAGATCAAGAAGAGCCACCCTTTATTATGATAGATTAATGCAAGGTATTCACTGAGATCTCCCGGGACTAAAACTGGTCCACTATCACTTTGACAGGTTTGGGAGGGTGGAACGGGGAATCTGGACTTGATGGTTATGCAACATGGTTGCAGTTGACCAAACTTGCGAATATCTGCACCATTCTTACGGAAGATATACTTATACTACACTTACACTTTGATTATACGAGGATCTTGGGCGGCGATCAGAACCCCAATCGCTTTCGACCGGAGTGCGGGTGCGGGGTAAGTGGATATATCCGAGCCTGAAAGTGGGTGCTGAAAAGAAAATTTTGCGGGAAGACTACATAGCCCCTGAAGGCAAAAGAACATCTGTCAATATTATACATGGGTCCTTCAATCATTTTTCGAGGACTCGTTTCAAGGGTCCAGTACTAGATCCAGATAGGTTTTGATCAACAGAGCCCTGAAACGTAGAAGAGCATGTATGAAGGATGTTCGGAGACAACAACAGCCCGAGAGATCTGAGGTCATCACGCAGTTTAATTTCGGAGGTTTTACGACCACCTCAACATCCGCATGTCTAATAACATGAGGGGTTATCATACAGTACACATGACCATAACTAAATCCGACAAGGTGTCCGCAATATCAGAAAGACATGGCCTACCATCCAACGGAGCAAACCCTATTAGTCGAACTGCTATCTGAAGACGCATATCTCTTTAATCCTTGGACGAACTGAGAACCCCAAAGAGTGAATATGCGCGGCAATACATATCTGGATGATCCATGGTAGCTCCACGGTCAGGCACGCAAAGTAAGTGAATATTATCAACATCCCGTGCATATTGGGTTTCTGGAAGAAGGACATGGCTTTGGGCCAAAGTATTTACAGTCGACTCTTCAATGTCTTCCATTCAGCAGCTCTATAGACCCAGTGTCTTGTCGTCGATCTTGCTCCTTTTCTACCGCCCACCCATGTATTCATTTTTACTTTTTAATCTGTTTTACTTACCTCATTTTATTGCTCGTCCGACTCTGGGCCATATGTCGTTTACTGAGTCGCATATCGGTGCCGTCTACCACCTGTCGCCCCTCACAAAATTATATTCACAACGCAGGAAAATGAGCCGTGTGCAAGAAAAACTCTCTTAACTGCTACATGTAAAATCATTCATTCCTACTTCACTCACTTCACTTTGCTTTTACCATACAACGTTCACTGTTGGGACAACTCGGTCAAACATGAAGATTCACTATATACCATTGAGATACTACGATTTAACAAGTAACCACGCAGAAAGTTCAGATGCCAAAGTCATAGACATCTTTATTTCTGAAGGTAGGGAGTTGTAATGCTTGGATACAACCCGAGAAGAATATCTTGATTTGAGTTATGGGTTGTGTTGTGATATTACGGTGTGTGTTTGTGGAAAATTGGGGTTGGGATGAGATTCGGTTCTGACTAGGTTGGCCATTGTCTAAGTCAGCCTAGCTGACATGGTTCATAGGACTACTCAATCTCCATCGATCGATTGAGAGCGAGCTTCTAAAGACACCTTTTCCTTTCAATCAAATAGCCCATTAAAGTAGAATGTTGATTTGGTATATAGCTTCGTAGAGAAAGTACGTGAGTATTGTACCTGTCCAGAGACAAAACTTTACGTTTGGAGTGAAGATTATTCTAGAAGCCCCACTAATAACCAGTCAATTGATCTACCCAAGGTCTAGCGCCAAGCCACTCCACTCCATCCCCTTGCATTTACCTTAAATTTAGTATAGTAGTTAAGCTTTGAATCATAAACAAATTCCCCGAACCATCTTTCTGCACATTTCTATGATTTTATATTAATATTATCATTGCTTTGAATGCCTGACGGACAAATTTCATTGACATATCTAAGTGATACAGGATGCAAGTATTACTTGGCTTTTCCACTTAGCAATGGACGGTAGGTCTAGTGGCGCCCAGGATTATGGCGGCAGCTGGCTTATCGTCGGTGGTTTAAAACGCGGAGTTCTTTTGAAGCCGGACACAAATACCGGCGATTACTCACTGCTTCGCGATGACTCAAGCTCAAATACTTTTTTGCTCTCCAAGAGGGGGTTTATTTCACAAATTTCCCAGTTATATTTTGATGAATTCGCACAGAGAAAGAAAGAAAGGTAGTTTTGCAAAAGGTAACAATGGCAAGATACGCAGCAGAATCAGAACATCTATGGTTAGAGTCCATGAATGTCGATGCTCATCTGGCAGACTATCATGAGATTATGAGTCCCTACACGTAAGTGCGATACTATATATACATCTATCGCATCATCTCTCATACTCAATTGCTTATTTCCAATACTAACCCGGGCTTTCTACGCAGTAAAACGATGGAGGAAAGTAGAGAATACATGCTAGCGCGTCTTCCCAGCGCAGAAAAACCATGGATTGAAAATTATGCTATTTTGCTTCGACCGGAACCAGAATCAACATCTCCCGCAAACGGGAACCCGAAAATGATAGGCGCGATTGGAGTTATTAGATTCGAGGCCGGTCATGGTGCTGAAGTGGGTTATGGAATACATGGCGATTATCAAGGGAGAGGGTTTGCGACTGAGGCACTTAGATCATTCGCGGAACTTTATTTCAGTTGTGAGAGTATGTGATATGATGTTTTGAATTCATTCCCCTGGTATTATCACTCGTTTGTGGGGGATATAATAGATGGAATGGAGTGGGTGAGAGCTTTTTATTTTTACTAACTGGAGGGGTTGTTATAGGAGAAGGCGATTGGAATACATTGGTAGCAGCGATTGATCCGGAGAATAAAGCGAGTATGAAAGTTGCGAAGAAGGCAGGTTTCGAAGAAGGGGATTTACAAGATGAAGAATTTGAATTGTCGGATGGAGATGGAGGGGTTAGGATGGTGAGACATAGGGAATGGTTATTGAGGAAATCTCTATGAATTGCTTTGTATTATGTAGTACGGAGTACTCAAGTAGCTGTTCGGCACCTTCTCCATTTGTGAGTACAGTAGTGTGAAAAATAAGCGTGATGGATGCTCGGCACTTAACTTCAGAAACAGGTAGCCAGCCAATCAATGCTGTGCTCCACTGTGACTCATAGCCATTTTGTATAAGTATCCAAGCAGGCAAGCAAGCAATCTCAATCGCGTCAAAGATTACAATACACCCATCTCTTTCTCATACCTCTACAAGAAGGTAGCATTAGCATACCTCGGAATCTACAAAAGTTCTTCCTCAATCAATCTCCTTCACTCCCTACACCCACGCCCACCCACCAGCAATCCATCATACGAACTAGGAGTTCTCACTTTCACAGTCTATTACTCCATATACCAACCTACCCTATTACCTCTTTCATTCACATCTTATCAATCCCCTATTCACTCGCCCACCATGTCAAATAATCCCAATCACAATCCCCCACCCAGCAAAAGCAATATTCATCTCGAACCCCTCTCCCTCAACCATCTCGAAGACTGTCATGCTATTCTCTCCGATCCTCGTTGTTTTGTATGGTCGTAAGAGATCCCTTTCATAGACACCTTCCTCACAAACATTCTCTACTGACTGCCCGCAATATCAACAAATCAAACAATCAGCCAACTAAAAAACACACTAACTCACAATACACACACATATATAGAACCCGAGCACCTAACACCAATCTCCAACAAACACACGAATTCATCCAAAATAGCATATCCGACAAAGTTTTTAACGATTGGGCAATCATGTTAGATGCACATGACCCTTCATCATCATCTTCACCATCCTCGTCTTCTTCACCATCAACGGCAACCCCAATTTCCAACCCCAAACAAAATCCGAACACAAAAATGATCGGTTTAATTGGCATCCATAAGAACCTCACCTCCCCGTCTGGCGCACTAGCATACAAACTACATGCTGATTATTGGGGAAAGGGGCATATGTCATGTGCAGTAAGACTTTTCTTGGATATATTTTGGGGGTTGGAAGGTATGTTTGTTTGCTCTTCCTTTCTCAAAATTATTTTGAAGATCTTTCTGTACTATGGTATGGGATGTTACTTTATTCTTCTTTTCCCCCAAGTCTTTCTTGTGCCTCTTCTGGAATGCACAATAAACTAGGCGCCAAATTTCTGATCCAATGAGAATAGAATATGCATCCTTCACAAAATTAGAAGCAGGATTTGATCCCGCAAATTATGCTAGTGGGAGAGTGCTTGAGAAAGCAGGGTTTAGCAAAGGGGAGTTATGTGAGGGGGTTTATGAAAGAGCGATTCATGAAGGGGAGGGGAGGAAGAAAGGTGATATTCAAATAATGTATGGTGATCGACCGCAAATAGTGAAATCAGACAGATAGAAAGACAAATATATAGGCCATGCTGAATGTGTAGCTTGTCAAGTTGAAAGTAGCTAGCTATCGTTTCCTTTGGGTCAATCTACTGTGCGTATTTCCCACACGGTTTCTTCAGGTCTCCTTGGAGCGCAATCAATGTAGGGTCTTAATCCCAAGCATGCTTTTTATATACATATTAAGATCTAGTTTCCTGTGCCAGGCTTGACCGGCTCTGGGAGACTTCTCCTGTCAGGTACTAGCTAGTAAATTCAAATTGCTAGGCTTGGAGACTACCTTGACTACTATATGCTTCTGCTGTGGCTCATCTTTCTTCTAGGCGACTGGGCCATGATGGAATCGGTACCATAGACATCATTTTGGTCGTATATAATCTTCGGTACGTGCGTACTGTAATTCGATTTCAAAAAGACTGCGTATTGATCGAATTTGGTAGGTGCAATTATCAAGTAAGGTCTAAACAATGAAGTTTCTCCATACAAATAAATCTTTCGTGAAGGTTTGATTTATTAAAGTAAATTTGAAGTTTTGAAGATGGGTTGCCGCACTCACTTGGCACCCGGAAGGTTACAGGCTTAAAAGTTATTACTAAGCGCCAGCAAGGGCTAATTCTACAATTTTGGTAGGCCGAGGCTCTGACAACAATTGGAAACGCCACCGACAACTTACTGTATAAAAAGTTTGAAAATGAAAACAAGGTTACCGAGACAGGTATTTAGAACACAATATTTCCGAACAAGCTCCCCTCTTTCAAGATACGCCCGTACATATTCAACTCGACAACCTGATCCTGACATCAATGTCGCTTCTACACCAGCTTCCACTGTCCTGCCTCCGCATAGCGATCTCCGATCTCAATTCTCTCCTCAACCTCAACCCGACACTACTGTGAAACCCAAACGGTCGGCTCGCTCTTTAATATATGCTTGTTTATTCCTGGTAGTTGGTTTGACGGCTGGCCAATATGTTTCCATGGTCATTGCTCCACCGCCGTTGCCTGCGCCAGGCACCCGAGACGACGAATTGATGACATCCTTCCTCCATACCACCGCCAACAAATTACCCCTCGTCCAATCCCTCTCCTCTGATCCTCTTTGGAAGTCATGGGATGCCTACTCCACATTCACCGCAGATGAACGTCCGCATCGAATAACAACGGGTCCTTTGGGTGGATCGCGCGGCCTCGGTGGTTATCAACGGATATTTCACAACCCCGAAACCGGAGAATTTATATCAGTAGTGTATCTTGGGGGAGCGTTGTCTGGATGGCCGGGGGTGGTTCACGGTGGCTTGATAGCGACACTGTTGGATGAATCGTTGGGACGATGTGCGATTACACAATTGGCTGCGGGGACGGGAGTTACTGCAACACTAGAGATGAAATATCTGAAGCCGACTGTCTCGAATTCGTTTTATGTGGTGCGGTGTGTGCCCATACTAGAAGGGGGTGGGGAGAGAAAGAGATGGGTAGAGGGAAGGTTAGAGACTGTGGATGGGAGAGTGTGTGTTGAGGGAAAGGGCTTGTTCGTTGTGCCGAAAGGGTATAAGACGAGGGAGATTACAGGAGGATTCTGATAAGATTCGGGAGCAAAGCTCCCTCTTTCTTGTTCCATAAATTCCCCGTGCTCTAGCATTTTGACATGCCACTCGCATTGTCTAGCTATGCACCAAACTCCGTGTCAGTCAGACTATCAATCGATGATCAAGAACAAACTGAGTTGTCAAGATGGGTAAACTTTTGGGAAAATGTGGCGTCTCACACGGCAGAACTTCCTCGTCATCATTTACACAATCCTAGTTCTACGCCCGTTCAGAACTCGACGATATATTCGTTCATAAGCAGGCATGAAAATCAGTAAATTACAATAGAGTAGCTCTTCGAGGAAATCCTTGAAGACCTCCCCAATCAAATTTTATAACTCAATTGGAATATGCATACCTACTTAGACATGCGGATTGAACACTCCGATGGGCGACAAATACAAAGCAAACTCCATAATATGACAGTACTCGAGTAGTGATCTACAAACATTCCGCTCAAGCCCAGGCTCGGCCCCGAATAATGTCGATTATTTTATAAACGTTGGAGTTGGAGACCCCACATAAGATGACTTCGAACTCCGAACCCCGCACACTCTCTCCCTTCCTAAAGTTCTTCACCATAAACATCTCAACTCCGCAGTATAAAGAGGCTCTCCCCATACAAGTAGTGAAATCGGTTAACATAATGGCCATGTCCGCACGGATTGGACCGGTGTTGTACGGGTGCTGCCACAAGGTTTATATGAAAGGTGCCCATAACAACTTCAAAGATCTACCAGCTGTTGTTCTATAATAGCGGAAAATATGCAAACGCAGAGAACGGTTTCCCATTAAAAGAGAGTTGATTCTCTAAGTAAAAGATGAATATTGAATTCTTCAAAAAAAGCTTTTGATAAATTTGATTCACTATATAGAGATTGAAGATTGAATCTTTGTCTGTCTGCATTTAGGCTCTTCCATTATAATTGGCTTTTCTAGATTTGATAAGACAAATCCGATTGCCATGTAAGCAGCAACGCCGTAATGCTTCAGGGCGCATGAACAAGGACTACGCGTCATAAAGGATTTTAGTCGATCTTCCAGATAGCACTGAGATTAGCGTTGTAGTGCAACAAAATCATTCCGATTCCACATCACTGCAGGAATAAAATTAGCGTCAGGCAGTAATAATCCCAGTACAATATCTTGCATATAAGATCGCTCTGTTTCTTTGCTATCTATGACTTCTATTCATCAAGTATCAGCTAAGTCATTGTGTCAATCCTCCAACGACCACTCGCAAACACTACAAGATCAACCATGTCTTACCGACCTTTCTCCAACGAAGTCTTCTCCTTCATGGAAAGTACCGACTCATTCATCTGTAATAATATGCTAACAACCGCCTCCCCCCATCTAAATTCAACTCTTTCGGCTAACAAAAATGCCGGCCTCCATGACATTGACGTTTCGCCCAACCAAGGAAAATTGCTTTACCTCCTCGCTAAATTATGTAATGCGAAGAACATTCTCGAGGTTGGGACGCTGGGCGGCTACTCTGCTTCATGGTTCGCTTCGGCCTTGTCCGATAATGGAAAAGTCACTAGCTTGGAGATTGATGAGAATACTGCTAAAGTAGCGAGGGAGAACATCAAGAATGCGGGGTTTGAGTCCAAGGTCGAGGTTCGAGTGGGCCCGGCGTTGGAGACTTTGGCGGTGATGGAAGGAGAGGGGTGGGGAAGTGAAGAGAAGAAGATGGATATGGTGTTTATTGATGCCGACAAGATTAACAACGTGAACTATCTTGAATATGCAATGAAGTTTGCGAGAAAAGGGGCAGTGATCGTGGTCGATAACGTTGCAAGGAAGGGAAGGTGAGCATATTCCTTTACTCGATTCTCCTCACTACCATTTCGATTGACCATTAGAGGTCGTCGTGTGTAACCTCTTTGAGCTTTCCAACCCGAAACTTTACTTCCCAGTCATTTCCATGAAAGATGCCGACTGGCTTGTCACTAACGATTTGGTAGAATCTCAGATGAGTGGAAGGGAGAGATAAATACAACGATTCCAGGTAGTAGGGCCGTAATAAAGAGAATGGGTGAATTAGAGAAGGAAGGAAAGCTAGAAGCAACGGCCATCCAAACGGTTGGGAAAAAAGGAGTGAGTATCCCTGCATTACATCCCTTTTTTACGAGGCGTAAATTAACATAGACTGCAGTGGGATGGATTCGCTATTGGGATCGTGTGCTAAGACAGCACTAGCGCAAAAGGATGTACTGCTGCTTGTCTCCTGGACGCACCAGAATTAGGCAGGTTGTCTGGGATGTTACCCGTTACAGTACTCATTTCAAGAGGTGTGGATGGTTTGGAAGTGTAATTAACTACAAAATTAAAAAATTCCAGATCTAACCCATCTGCCTATCCCCAAACCGCTGTATACAACACCTCCTGTCTCTAATTTTAGTGTGATTGGTCTTCACAAACGCTTTAACGAAAGAAATATATATGATACAGCTGGAATTGCCACGTTCCATCAACTTAACAAATTCGACAAGCCATTTACACTCGTGCTTTCCGTCGGCGTGCACTCTCCAATGCTCCAAAAATCGCTGCCAAATCAGGGTTTGAAGCAGCTCCAGGGGGGGCAGCCACGTTTCCGGTTCCCTTGGGTTTCGTACTACCAGTTGCCGTTCCTGTTCCATTCGTTTTCTTGCCAGTTCCAGTTCCCGCCGCTTTGGCACCACTAGTTGTACCATTTCCCTTGCTCGCACTGCCTCCAGAGACTCCTTGAAGAGCACCAATGAGACTGGCTAGCCCAGAAGCACCATTGCTGTTGGCGGGCTTGGTGGAATTGCCTCCAGCGGCGGGAGCGTTCGTACCCGCTGCAGGGGCTTTTGTTCCAGCAGCTTTAGGCGCTGCTGCTTGTGCACCACTTGCACCAGTATTAATACCACCAGATCCACCAACGCTTGCACTTCCATCTGGCTTCTTAGTGATACCAGCTTCGCCGTCCACGCTTGTAGTTCCATCTGGTTTTACGGTAATACCAGAATCATCGTCCACGGTTACGGAGCCATCTGCATTCTGAGTGATACCGTTTCCAGGAGTGCCAACTTGGGTACTACCGTTTGGCTTTTTGGTTATACCAGAAGCATCATCCACGACTGTGGAGCCATCTGCGTTTTGAGTTATACCGTTTCCAGGAGTGCCAACTTGGGTACTTCCACCGCTTGGTTTCTTGGCAGCTGCGCCCTCCGCTGCGCCCTCCGTGCTTGTAGTTCCCTCTGCTTTCGAAGTTTCTTCTCCTTCTGGTTTTACAATTATACCAGATATATCGTCCACGGTTATGGTGCCATCCGCACCCTTGGTTATGCCGTTTCCAGGAGTGCCAACTTGGGTAACACCGCTGCCCGGATTGACTAGAGAGATAATTAGCTATGGGGATTCCCTTTTCTTTGATCATAGAATCGTACGAGACTAAAACTTACCAGTTATACCAGCTTGTGCTATCTTTGCTCTATCAACAATTGGGTTTGGGAGGGAGTGGGTGCCAGCAACCAACAGGATAAGAGTGACGGAGAACTTCATCTTGATGAATATTAAGTATAAATATATTTCTGCTGTATATGAGGAGAAGAAAAAGATTGATGGCCAAGTCAATTGGCTTTCTTATTAAAATGGTTATGAAAGAAAGCAGTAAGAAATAAAAGTCAAATTAATACAGTCTCTACAAGTATAGATAGATAGAGAACCAAAAATATCTCGTTCCAAGCATCGGGGTCTACACAACTATAATATAGGACCCAACCAAAAATAAAGAAGCAACGTCTCGCTTAAGGACTAAACTTAATCTCAACCACTTTCCCGCAATTTAAGTGAGAGTTCAAGATGCCAATCTTGGAGTTAAACCCATTTTGTACCACTTGGCAGAATTTATGGAGTAGAAAAATGCTCTAGAACGAAACAAAAAGGTCGGCTAGATTCTCATGCAAACTTGGCAGATCTTGTCTCCGACTTAGCTCGCATGACACGTTTGGTGTAAGCTTCAGCCAAGCTATCTCAACACGTGAATTCATGCAACGTGATGATGTAACTTCGCACCCATGGGGAAATGAACGACTGGAGAATACTTTTATAACGCATTTGCGAGGTACAAATAAAACTGACCGGATATTCCAATCTCACCTTTTTGAAAACATCGATTACGAATGTGTTTTCCTTGGCCAAAGGCTGGATCTACTGTCTCCAGTTGAGAGGTCTGTCAAGATGAATTATTGGGCTGAAATCTGATGTCTGGTTTTGTATCATGAAATGGGATGGTTCTCGGATCTTTCCAGTCCCATGTTTCTCATTTTTCTTTTTCCTTTTCCTTTTTCTATCCCTAATTCTTTTGCGATGTTGCTCGGACCTTTACTGGTATAGGTTCTATTTGGCGAACTATTACCAATATCAATTACTTGAATTGATGGGACAAGTAGTTGGATGAGGCGCCTTCATTCTAAGCCTCTCCATCTTAGACAATATGGGTTATTACCCACATGCTTAGTTGCATTACCATAGCCTGTCCATGGAACTAAGCATTCCCAACAAAATTCGTAGCGACACCTTTTATAGCATGTCATATGAGGGCATCCTTCGTACTTAAAAATCTCCACACCACAACTTGGACACCGCTTCACTGAATTTCGAATAAGTGCAAGCGACTCCTCGTTTTCGCGTTGCTGCCTAGCTCGTATTGCAATCTGCTCTTCTCGAGCATCGAATTGTGCGCAAGTCTCACCATGATGCCATGGACATCGATGATGTACACACATTAGCCGCGTACAGCTTTGACACTCCATCATCGGATTTTCGCTCTCATGCAGTTGCCCAGATGAACAACCGGGTCTTACACATGTGTAAAAGTTTGGTTGTGAATCCAAATATCTTTGAAAAGCAAGCTCGCAATAACTAAATACGGGTCAGCCGTGCAAATGAGTTCAACGAGTGCTATACTTACTTCATGAACATCTCGCCTGTGCTCCACTTTTGTATATCTTCCAATTCCAACTCATTGGAGCAATCTTCACTCGGACAAACGAACACAAGTGACCTGTCGTCCAATTGAGAGTTCATGCTGTGCTGTAAGCAGTCGATGCATATGTTTATTGCATGATTGCATTCGTAGGTGATGTTCTCATAGGGAAATTCCGACCAAAGGGCCATACTTAGGCAGATGACACAGTATTTGTGGAATAGAGCTTCTGGTCCACCTCGCTCGACAAATATTCCGACTTCATCGACGTACTCATCAGGCGCTTCCCAGCCTCGCGATATTTGAAATTGCGTGGAGTCGAAAATAAAAGGGATCCTTCCCGCTCCCAGGTTATATGTGCCTACCTCTTTATCAATCATGTACATCAAATCACAAAGTAACTGTTTCTGGTGATTCATAGCGCGGTTGGAAGGACCCAACTGATCCATGAGCCACTCTAAATGAGGTCGAACTCTTTCTCTATGCTCAACGATGCCATTCGAATAGTTGGAAATTTCGGACTGCGGGAATTGAATTTGAGCCCAAAGGCGTCGTTTATTGTGCCAATTTGACTGATAATCTCCTGAAGCGAGGAGAATAGCACGAAGAGATGTTTCGTTATGCTGGCGGTATACGACTCCAAGCACAGTACCTAGGGGCTCATCTGTAGCAGACCGTACAGAGGGACCTCCGGTTTCGACAATGATGCCGACTTCATTCACATGATCGTCTGCGAATTCGTAGCCTATGAACATTTCAAATAAACGAAGGTCAAACCGTTTCCTTCGAAGTTCGGGCCCGCCTGGAGAAATCTGTCTATCTTGGGCAAGAAATAGACTTAGTTCTTGTATTAGCTCATGTTGTCGTGGATGACTCTTCGAATAGAACTGGCGTGCAAGACTATGAAGATCGTCCAGCTCGGCGCGATCAAGTTTGTTTTCAAGGCCCCGTAGAGCTTGCCAGTATAATAATTTTATTGCCTTAGCTGCTGTAACAGGCTCAGAATGAGGATGTTTAAAAAATCGACTGCCGATCAAGGCCTGTTGGGTGCTTAGCATAATGTATCTTGGTCGATAATTTGCGACTTCGACAAGAAGCTTGATGCCAGAAAAGCTATGCTGAGTGTACCTAAACCCGAAGCACGGGAGCGACGACAAATACAGCAGTACATCTAATTTAGGTAGTACAAAGCCGTTGCCAGTTGCCGATCTGGATATGAAACATGGTACATCCATGGTGTGAAAGCTGAGTGATCTCTAAAAGCATTAAGATATCGTCGAGTAGCCTTTTCACACATATTTATATAACACAGTCAACAGTCAATATGTCTGAAAAGTGAAATTTTGACGATGATAATCCAGAAGAATCCGTGTTTACCAAAAGATTGACCTAGAAAATAAAGGGCTAGGGTTTTACCAAATATCAGAGCTAGGAGCAGACCGTGGATGTAAGTATCCATAGTATTCGAACAAGGGAAAATGAAGGAAACGTCCAGAAGGCTATTCCCAGGCAAAACAAGTAGCGTGCTGATATTCGACAGCCCGCCATTTGACATATATATGAGTATTCGAGAAAGGCTCAAAGACATCGGGTAAGCTCGTAAATATTTATTTTATTGTATGAAGTGTCGGTGTTCAGATACCTATAGAATTGAGTCGTCTGCGAAGTGGATCTAAAAAACTTGGTCACAATATATACGCCTCGAGCGCCTTCAAATCGTCTAACTTTTAAACACTATGATTACATGTCCATGATCATTCCATGGCCTCACCTATTAATACAGTTCTTTCCTTAGAACGCCGTATTCAATGCGACCCTTACACCCACCCGACTTTTAGTAATTCTGAAAATTAAAGGCGGAGCGCCCTAGGCAAGGTATGAGAAGCTTTCCTCTTTTCTCAAACTGCTTGTTCTCCTTTTAGAGTTCGGTATACCCCAATCACCAGCTTTGACCTGTTCGACTCTTCTCGTCAAAGTTGTATGGGGTTTTCCAGAACCAGTTTGAGGCATATTGATGTTCTCCCAATCATCTTTGTCCTGCAACTCCCAAACCCCATCCTCTTCCTTCTCTAGTATTCCTTTCTGTCTCTCAAGTGCTCGCATAATCTCGATCAACACCCCGAAACTTTCAATCAACCCCATACTAGCCTTTTCACTGCAATCACAATCGCAACCACCTGGGCATTCTATGTTGCCGGCAGATCGGTACTCAATTAAACAATGTTCGTGCGCAGCGCAACCACACGATAGACATGGCAAGAAGAGCGCAGTTATGGGCTCGGTGCAGATAGTGCAACACAATTGACGTTGGACGGTTTTACACCGATCGCAACGTCCAGTAGCACCTCCAACGGTGCTTGCGGGAAGAGGATCCAAACGTGCTTCATGTTTGAGGCAATACCCAATTACATCAAGACCACGATTGGCTGATTGAGAATCTTGATGATCTTTCTTGCCAAGGGCAATTGGGGAGGGGGGCGACGGGTCATGTGTCACTGTATGACTATCATTAGACATCATTGACGGGGCGAAAGACTTATTATCGGAAATTTCTAGCTCTTGGATTTGTAATCCATTATACTTGAGAATTTCTAGCCTAGCAAGTGGAAGACCCCAGTAGTAGAGAAGTTCCGCGTAAGCCCGGCGATAATTAGCATAGAGGGCTGTATGGCGCTGGTCCAATAGCGACGTACCCATACATCCCTCATCATCAAAAGCGGTCTGATTTTCAACCACCACATTGATCCCAGTGCATATAGTTGGCTTGGAGTCGTCTGTTGCACTGTCATCATCAGAAAAATTGAGTTGTTCAGCACCCGCTTGTTCCTTAACGCTGCCAAGTACAGTTGTATTTCCCCACGTGATAGCACTTGGTGCTAAGCTGAGCATATGCTCCACAGGACTGGGTCGTTTACGACCAGGGTTGGGTGGAGATGATGAAGCGGTCATAGAAAATGGACGGGAGAAATTTGCTGCAAAGCTAGACGCTAGACCTGAGTTGCCGCGCCGGAATATCCTAGGGTTTTCTGGAGAAGTGGATAGGCTCTGAGTGTGTTGAGGCAAATGTTCTGAGCTCCCCCTATTTGACCGCAAAGGTGGGGTATCACCACAAGAATAAGGCGTAGAAGCAGGATCACTACCCCAGGCACCAGTTGAAGAGCCCATGGACCCATAAACCCCGGAAGGTGTGTTCGCAAATTTTGGGGTGGAGAAACCAGAATGTATAGGGGTTCTGTGATACATGCTCCAAGCTGCACTATGATTGGGAAAATAATCAACAGAAAAGGCTGGAGTTTTCATTGACAGGGGTGTTTGAGGTTGGCTGATGCCACCGCTTTCGGCGTGCGCTGGTGCTTCCGTGGTGCAGGGCTCATTGAAAACGCAAGACAGCATCGCTAACATTTGTATATCACGGAGATCCTCGAAGTACGCAAAAAGATCTTCGATAAGTTGTTTCGCAAGAGGGCTGCTGCCCCATTTGACTCTACCAGACAGGCTCCCTGGTCCAGAAAGCCTATCTTGGGAAATATCAATTCCGCTGTCTGAGCCACTATCACTACGATATCGCTTTGCCATGCTTTGCGCAATAACAAGAATTGGTTCGCGGCGATGGGTCTGGTCGAGGATCTCGAGAGGAACGTCGTTGTGGAGCAGCAATGCAGCGTACCTCCAAATATCAGCAAGTTTATGGTCTCCATGCTTTTCTGCCACATTCGCATTCTTTTCGCAAAGGTCTGGACCATCACCAAAAATAGCATATTCTTCTGCAAGGTGTATTTTAGCTGGAAGGATAGACCCTAAATCATGTAATGATATGATATTTTTCGGCTTCAGAGTGCGGCCTTTGCTCGCGACAGTTCCGGTGGCAGTTCCAGTGCCTGTGCCTGTTCCTGCAACACTACCAGATCTCTGAGATAAGATTGTTGGTGATCCTCTCAAATTAAAGCGACGATTTGACCTACGCCAATACTCTGTCATTGGGGGAAATCGGGCAACTCGGAATTGGGAAGAGTCTGTATCACTACTGTTTGACGAGTCATAGTCATCAGACAATTCCGAGTCTGCTTTGCTATCTTCAGCAGTGGACGCGTTTTTCATGCGTGGTTGTGGTGAATTGTTGTTGTATAGCCGCCCAAATGTCTCGAAAACAGGTTCGCCTCGGGGACGAGTGCTTCTAGTGTCAGTTATCTTCTCGAGAAGAGATTTGACTTTATCTTCCTTGGGCGGGAAAAAGCAGACAAGCTTCCCATTCGTTGCAAAGCGAGCACCACAAAGTCTTGGCAACGGCACATTTATGTTTCGTGGTACGTTGATCAAAGTCTCCGCCGTAGCGCTAGAATCAAGTTCCTGTGACATCATAGCTGAGGCCCCCGCAGGAATATCGCTGTCTTCATCATCACTGGAGCTTTCATCGGCCAGTCCATCCAGATCATCGTCGGCATCATCATCATTGATATCGTCTATATCATTATAGAAAATGGTACTTGTCTCAAGATCGACCTCCCCAAGTAGGTAGCAGAGAGCTGCCTCAAGACAACCTTGTTTTCGACTTACAAAACTCGCTGCAATCTGTTGCACCTCTCTCTTCAGCTTATTATAAACCTCCTCGGACATGAGTGATGTTTTGCCAAGGGTAAATGTAGGCGGCTTAGTCTCAGGATACTGGTCTGGGAATGACACAGTTGCTTTGATATAGATGGTACTTCGATCCTCACCCCAAGGCCCATTCATGGAAACAATTGTGATTCTCTTATCCATATCGACATCTTCAAATGTAATCTTTGGCAGTTGAGCATTAATACGTATGATTTCGTCGTGCAGGCTTTCCGGTTCGTCCCAATCGCCATCTTCGTCGAATTCGGGATTAAGAAGAGAAAGTCGTCTTGACATGGGTCGCTTTTGGCGAAAAGAACTATTTTCGTGTTTATTGAATTTGATTCCACTCATCCAGCCAATCTGCGATCGATGTGTATCATCCGGCTTTGCCAATTTGTCTTTGCCTTTCATAGCTGGTGCTCGAATAGTAGTGTGAGCGCGGCTTGAATGGGGCAGTGCCATTTTCTTCATTCCAGCACTCAAGGCACTAACTTTCAGAGCAGAGCTAGTAAGTCGAGGGCCTGTAATCGTCGCCGATTTCTTGTCACTTCCTGCATGTTCAGTTGTGCGAAAAGTCTTGTATGCTGCGCCTTTTCTTGTGAGATTCAGGTTGCCATGCACTTGCATCCCTTTGACATAGCCGACGCCTGCCAGAACTTCAGGATCGACATACTGCATTCTTAATTGACTGTCCTCTCCCCAGGAAACAAGTTGGAATTCTCTTTCGTCTATCTTATCATCTGAGATGTTTCCACGGGTACGCCAGAGGAACTCTTTAACTTTGGAATTGCCATGTCCCCTAAATGTCATCACTGATTCGGTCGTCGAGTTATTAGCATCATCCCCTTCCAGTCGCCTATTATAAAGATGAAGATATCCCGGAGAATCCTGAGGCATAGCCAAAACCCCGTCGCCAAAGGGTGTATGCCGAGCTCGCCACACGGGAAAGCCTGTCCATATGATGCGTTCTGGTTCATTGGATTCATTTTCGTAGTCCCAGAATTTGATGCTCTTGTCCAAAGAACAAGTGGCTACACTGGAGGCACGAGTACGATTCCAATCAACGCCGTAAATCTTGGATTGATGTGCATTGATGGACCTTAATGGTACAGCGCCTTTCCTATCATCCCAAATTCGTAGCCATCTATCATGGGAAGATGCTAATATGTGCGGATCTTGACGATTGTATTTGACCTGAGTGGCTCCAGAGACCCAATCACAAAATGTGAGAACAGGCTGCCGTGGTCTGCGAAGATCCCAGCAGTGCACGTATCCGTCTACGGCACACGTAGCGAGAGCGTCTGGATGATGGGCTGAAAAATTGATATCCGTAATTGCCCTTGTATGGCCGTGAAGGGTATGCTCAATTGCGCCATGTGTTGCATCCTCCTGCATATTTAGATTCCAGACGAGGGCCTTCTGATTAGCAGTGCTAACCACCCAATAGTCACGAACTGCGAACGGACACCATTGGACATCGGCCACAAGCCATGGAAGGCCATGTCGAAGATGACGGGGAGGATTGAGTGGGGAATCGAGATCAATTATATCGAGGCCATCAGTTCTATGGGAAGAAAAAAGGGTTAGTCAACATCAGTAGAACAGTTCAGGCTACCCACGATGCTAAAGCTACATCTCTCCCAGATGGAGATATAGACGCGGAACCAACTTTCCGGTCTACAAGTATAGACACGTCTGCCTCAAACGTTGTACTATCGAATGCCGACCTGATTGCTTTCCCCTTTCTCGACTCTTCCATCATCTTTATCCTATCGTTTTCGCATTCTCGGAATGAAAGGCTCAAAGCTTCCGCGATAATTTAATAGAAATTGTTAATGATTGGACTGTGGAGCTACCTGTATGAGAATCGCTGTTTTGATAGAGATTGAAAATCAGTGCTATTGTCGATACTAACACGGATAATATTGACAGAAACTTTTGGTTCTTATTTCCAGGAGGAATTGTGTGGTGATATAGTGGTTTTCATCAACTTTCATTTGACCTGCTGGGCAGAAATTCGGAAATAATGAGGATGGACCGATTTCTTAGATAGGTTTAGTGACTTGATTTGATTTGGAGGGGACGGCAGTTGCCGCTAGGGGTCCATAGCCCACCAAAGCCCAGTAATTTTTGAACTTTTGATAAGTTATTGGCGGTACCTGGCCAGGCCTTGTACTGAATAATGGAACTTGATATACAGTCAAGTACATAAGTACAGTACGTTATAAAACAATCTGAATATATAGAACTTCAAAATTTCCTATAATTATCTTGGGATCAAGAGACAAGTTAATTAATCACTACAAATTACTATGTATAATTCACCCAAAAAGGGTTTGCCTACCCACTCTCACTATATGGAATATTTGTAGTTCTTTCCCTTCCCTCCCTTTATTAGGCTCTGTCTGCTCTCCATCAAAGTTAGAACTACCCCACTACCTACCAACCAACCTTACAAACCTGGTCTGGCCTGTCCAACTTGACTGATAAGAAACACAATATTTTCTCTACTGAAGGCACAAGCATCATACAAAACTGAACAACTACAGATAGCATTTCGACATCTAGCAACTGGAGGATCATAAATTTCAATCAAGGTCTACTTTTGCTCTCGCCCTATACTGCAGAAATAAATTGAGAGTACTACACTTAGCTACCAACGAGTCAGAGCAAGAACCATGGCCGCATTACCGAAGCGCATTTTGAAAGAGACAGAGAGGTTGATGGCAGAACCGTCAGTAGAATCTTTATGCAGTTACTATTAATAGTTGGATTGATGAAGAAAATAGTGTTCCAGGTATCAGCGCAGTTCCCCATGCGGAAAATCTAAGATATTTTGATGTTACGATACATGGCCCCTCTTCATCTCCCTACGAAGGTTAGTAGAAGCAACATTCTGCCAACCTTGTTGCTACTAATATTTGCTGCAGGAGGTATCTTCAAGCTGGAATTATTTTTACCAGATGATTATCCGATGATCCCCCCCAAGATTCGTTTTCTTACAAAGATTTATCACCCGAACATTGATAAGCTGGGCAGAATCTGTCTGGATGTTCTCAAGAGTATGCCCATACATTCCTTAT
>JWJB01010497.1:0-12837 GCA_000812895.1 Rutstroemia sydowiana
GCTGCCTAATTTTTTTAATGAAATCAAATCTTTCCTTTCCGCCAATGTACGTCTTTGAATTCCTCTTAAGGGATGAACGCATTGGATTGGAACGGGAATTGGAAGAGATTGGTGCCTTAAGATACAATATCCATGAAGCTGAGTTGGGAATTGGAAGAATCCCCAACGGTAAAACAAAAAGAGTGGAGTTCGAACTGAGAAAACGCGGTTTATACCCTGTTGCCGCAGACAAGCCAGAGCAAGAGAAAGAGGAAACTAACGCCGAGAAGGAAGAGGCTGTTGGTAAGAAGAGAAAAGCTGGGAAAGCGAAAGGAAAAGGCAAGGAAACGATCCAGGGGCAAGAAGTGATCAATCTCGATTCTAGCACAGAGGACGATTCTGCTACCGAAGATGATCAGGGGGTCGAGGAGCCGGCTAAGAAAAAGTTGAAGTCAGCTCATGGCGCTGTTTTACCGGCCTCTCCCAAGGTGAAAGCTTTCAAAATGTTGACAGTCGATTGGTATTATGATTCGGTGAAGGCTGGAGTACTGCTTCCTATGGAAAGTTACTTGGTATATGAAGGAAAGGTACAGAGCGGTGAGTTTACTTGAGGGCATTTACATGAGTATCTAGCAGCGAACTTTCATTAAGTAACCGAGTCACAGTTACCAAAGAAACTTCGTCTTCGCAAATACTAGCAAGAGCAGCCGTCGATGCTAACACTGCACCGGCTACTAGCTACATCAAGCATAGCACAGCCAATAAATTCCACGCACCTTCAAGAAGCGTCACTCGTCCGACCCATCTCCTGCATGAAACCACATCAGAGCACGATAACCCTTCAAAATTTCCCCCCGTACCAGAGTATCTGCTAAAAGAATACTCTTGCGAAAGACCAACGCCTCTTCATTCTCGAAATGATGAATTTATTGATCTTCTCAAACAGATGAGATTGATTCGTCAACTCGAAGGCGAGGGCGTAGGAGTTCGTGCCTACTCCACTGCGATTGCAAGTATTGCTGCTTATCCCTATGATATCACCTCTACGGCTGAAATAATGCGCCTTCCGGGGTGTTCGGACAAGATCGCCAATTGCTATCATCAATATCAGAACACGGGAACTTTAGACGAAGTCAAGGAGTTCGAAACCGACCAAAAGATGCAAACTATTCACGAGTTCTATCAGATATGGGGAGTCGGTGATACTACAGCCAGGAAGTTTTATGCAAGGGGATGGAGAAGCTTAGATGATATTATTGAGTTTGAATGGGATGAATTGAATCGGCAACAGCAGATTGGCGTTAAGTATTATGACGAGTTCAAAGACCCCATACCTCGTGATGAAGTAGAAGATATTGGCGCAATAGTTCTGGCAGAAGCTAACAAGCTAATACCTGGCTATCAAATGGTCATTGTAGGTGGCTACAGAAGAGGCAAAGCATTTAGCGGAGATGTGGATATCATACTCACACATCCAGAAGCCGACTCAACTCTTCATTTCATCGACAAAATCACAGATAGACTTGAAGAAATAGGTTGGATCACGCATATTTTGCAGAGAACACATGCCAATTCAGAGCGCGGTCAAACACCCACATCGATAAAATCCGATGCACCGAAACCTGGAACGGGCTTCGATACGTTGGATAAGGCGCTTGTTGTATGGCAGAACATCAACTTCGACAAAGAGGAACATGAGAAGAATCCCAATATCCACAGAAGAGTTGATATCATAATTACGCCGTGGAAGACCGCAGGATGTGCGATTATTGGATGGTCTGGCGGAACGACATTTCAAAGGGACTTGCGGAGTTATGTGAAACATAAGAAGAATTGGAAATTTGACAGTAGTGGGATGAGGGATAGGACGACTGGTAATTGGCTTGATTTGGAGGTTGGAGTGGTCGGCGACGAGGAGGGGAAGCTGTTGGAAAAGGAAATGATGGTTTTTGAAAAGTGTGGATTGGAGTGGAGGGAACCTCATCTTAGATGTACTGGTTGAATAAGCTGATGAACCAATAACCTCATGCATTCCAGTTCGACTTAGGATAAGACCAAATAGAGAGTTCAATATTCAACCTCAAAGAATCAAGTTTATAAACTTTTTGTCTTTCTCCCACGTAACAAATTGAACCTTCGAATCCCTTTCTCAAGTATCAATACTCATCTTCTACTTAAAAAAGAAAGATTAAATGTCCAACTTTTATCCAGAAAATTAAATCTTATGAATTTTCAGGCAAGCTCAGAAAATGAAATTTTCTGATATGAAGGAAGACATTAATCTCAGGGGTTTGATCTTTCTCGCATCCCACTATACAACACGTTCTTTACGAATCGAAGTATTGAAAGTGGTCAAGACTTCGAAAATAATTAAAAAAAGAAGCTGCTTTGCCTGATAGGAGCACCAGGGGACCAGAAGAGAGAAGAAAGCTCAATCATACAATTCTTGTCAGCACTGGCAGTTTGAATACTGGTATTAGAGCCTTGAATCGGCTAAAGTATATCAGTAGTTTGTTGGAACAACAGATAATGATGCGACATTAGTCAACAACTGTTGGCTTTCTGTCGTTATTAGAGAGACGAGGCATCAAATCCGTTTGGTCCGCTACACAAGTAAATGATTATAAACTTATGGCGTGCAACGTCTACAGCCATACATCTAAATATAAATCTGTGTAACTAACCGGAAGCACCCAAAACGATGATGTGCTTCCTTGGAGCAATCACATCACAACATGAATAATAATATCATCTTACAATATAAAAGGAGGCCTACGCCCCCTTTTTCATCAGGCATCTTACAACAATATTTACACCGTCTCCGTCGGTAAGTGACTCAATATCAAAGGAGTCACACAATAAAATCCTACACAACCAAAGACCGGAATGAAATTGAACACCGTATATCCGATTAAAGTTGATCGATCTACCATAGTTATCATCACATCGTTGTATTGGGCTACCATCTGCAATGCGCAAGATAAGCGCAACCTCAAGATAGGCTTTTCTATTGTGGAACTTTTTTACTTTTAAGATTCGAAGACGAAAAGATGATTCTGAAAGGCTGGTATGTACGTACCGTATGTTATGCAAGAATAGTTTCTTGGTTAGAACGTTGGCGGAACTCCGCCGATTCGGTCGAAGCAGGACTTTTATGCGTACTAGTCGTCTCGTACGTATAGCACAAGTATCTATTACCTACTACCTATTACCTAGGTAGGTATCTCCTCAATTAAAAGAGGGCATATCACCATTTCGGGCGCCGGAGCAATCTCATGTCCGTGCTTGCTCAGCAACAATAACGTTGCTCTCCATATTCGTAGAATGTGTTGGAAAGTTTTTGTGGACGAAACAGCCGAAGAAACAGAATCTCCGAATATGAAATTTTAAACATTCAATGCATGGGATTTACCCAGTATAAGTAGCTTGCGTACGGTAGGTCGTTCTTTCTTTTCCATTTTTGCTATTATTTTACTTCAATTATCTACCTTTTCATCATCATCCTCCCTTAGTTGCAAATCATCTTCCCCAAGACAAAAGAACAATTGAAGTTCTTCACAACCAGAATACTATATATAAAATGGCTACTATTACAATTGATCCAAATTATGGGTAAGTCTTTTCCGAGTTTCTTCACAATTGCTCGCTGGCAAAAGGATAAAAAGTCTAGATTGATAAACTAACTTAAAAATCTTTAGCTATGTCATTCTCGCCGCAACATCGACTTTCCTTATGAACGTCGCACACAGCGTCAACACTGGTGTTTATCGCAAAGCTGCCAAGGTTGCCTACCCCGCTGCGTACGCCCCGGAATCACGCACGGATATGGAGGCCCATCAGTTCAAGTTTGTGTTCCCCAAATACTACCCGAATATCAAATATCCCTATATTCCCAATGTTCCGACCACCCTCTTTTCATTGTAAAAAACTAATGTTCTAACAATAGCTGCGCCCAACGAGCCCATTCCCAATTCAGCGAACATCATCCATCAACGGTAGCAGCACTCCTAATTGCAGGAATTCAATTCCCGCTCACGAGCGCGGCGTTGGGCGCAGGCTGGACGGTCACGAGATATCTTTACATGGCAGGATATAGTACTGGTGCGGAGGGAGGAAAGGGTAGATACAGAGGGGCTTCTTATGCGCTATTTCAGTTGGCTTTGGTTGGATTGGCGGGTTGGGTTGGTGGCTGCATGGTTTTGGAGGGATTCAATTAATGGGTTTGATTGATGTGGGAGGTACCTAGTGGGCGAGGGAGGAGGATGGTTTGGGTCATCGTTGTGTGTGGGAAAGTGAAGCTGTAATATAATATTGTATTTGTTAAAGATGCTCTATGCTCTGAGATAGGTATTCAAAATCATGGTTTAATACTCGAAAGTCGTTTATTATCTCGTCATTTGAATCGTTGCGAGATATTCGAATAAGTTCTTGTATTTGGAGTAGCAAGAGCTCGGTTTCAGGTATTCAGTACCTACCTCGATGAATGACGTTGGAGAAGCTTCAGCACGCACCCGGGCCAGGATATAGCTAATGCGATCCTTGTGCCCCCAAGCAATGTGGCGAATGAATAATGGATCGCGAGCCTCTTGCGAGAAATAATCAAGTAGAGTGCTGACACCAAGCTGCCTCAAGAATGGGCAAACCATTCAGCCTCCACTACTCGTCGAATGCACCAGGGACAATTCATGAGCCATCGTTAAAATACAAGCAAATCTTATCAATTCAAATCCTCAGCAAACGTTGCGAACCCGTGAAGAAAAATCCATTAATCAAGAATAGCTATCCTCCTAACCCTAAAAACAAGTTTGGTCCCAGCTTTTAGTCTTATAGGCCTCCCCGTTGAAATATTTCACAAACGCTGCCTAATTTTTTTAATGAAACTTAAACATTGAAATCAATGAAAATCTTAAGGCTGAGTTGAGTCTAGCTGCTGACTGCCAGTTCATTCACTGACCCAGCCTCACTGAATGATATACGGTATAAGTCTTTCCACAACTAACTGATAGGTAGATGAACAACATATATCATTACAACATATATCATTACAACATATATCATTACAACATATATCATTCAAGTAATGTTGGAAGAATGAACTCTTTGAATTTTGAAGCTATTTCTTCAAAGATTTAATTTACTAAATCAGAGTTGAACGCTATGAAGTGCATTGTTGAAAAACGATAGCCACATAAAGCTTATTATTAGGTTTCTTTATAATTTCTATTCTCACTAACTTTGTCTATTAACGACACACCCGCCACCGCCTATTCAAGTTAGATAAGCTAAAGAAATTATCTTCACACTACGATCGGTATTAAATTCACCCACGAACCTTTATATTTATATTTCAAAGCCGTTTCCCTTACGACCTTCCTTCAGCTTCCCTAGATGCGAAACAATATGCCACAATTTTCATTGGCTATACTATTCTTTGCCCTAATATTATGCGGCGTTCAGGTCGTCGCAATACCTCGGACGACGATTGAGAATGGTCAATTCTCACCTGTAACCCCGCGATACCCTTCTCAGGCACCACCTCAAAAATCGCGCAATGTATTCCCACAACTGACTTGGCTCCGTGATACTGCAATTGAGAAATTATTTCGTATTTCCCCGCCCACGACAGCACCCGCCCAAGGAGGACTTCCACGCCCTGCGATTACACAACTTCCTGCGACTTTACTTGCGAAATATGGTGGAGATGTAGTGCTACGCTTCAATCTCAGTTCCTCGGAGGAGGAGCAGGCTTTGGCAGAGGCTGCCGATACTCTTTTCCTAGATGTTTGGGAGTTTACTAGCAATTGGGCAGATATTCGATTAAGGGAGGATGATGTATGTTAGAATTTACTTTATGCGCTTTAAAATACTAATACCTGTGATAGGTTCCCTCACTTCTTGGTCTCCTTCCGAAATCCTTACAATCTGCCTACACTCATCTAATGCCTGACTTGGCAAAGAGCATCTATCAATCCTATCCATCAATGGCTTATGCAGACGTAACATTTCCATCGAAACACTCCGAGCAAGCCTTTACTCCTGCCCTGAGGACTGGTTCAGTTGAAGGCGTGGATAACGTATTCTTCAGCGATTATCAACCTCTTTCCGTTATTCTGCCATGGATGCGACTTATGTCTTCGATGTTTACTACACATGTTCGTCTGATCACCATCGGAACCTCTTATGAGGGGCGAGATATCCCCGCCTTGAGAATCGGAGTATCTCCAAGTCTTCCTCAGGATGAAGCTGAACCACGAAAGACCATTATTCTAAATGGTGGTCTACATGCTCGTGAATGGATATCTGTAAGTACCGTGACATACGTTGCTTGGTCACTGATTACATCTTATGGCAAAATTCCCGCAATTACGAAACTGCTTCACGAATTCGATTTTGTCCTCATTCCCACACTCAATGTCGATGGCTACGTTTACACATGGGAGACCGATCGTTTGTGGCGCAAGAATCGTCAGCAGACAAGTCTGCGTTTCTGTCGGGGTGTGGATCTAGATCGTGGATTTGGCTTCGAATGGGGTAATTCATATTCAAGTAATCCTTGCTCGGAAAGTTATCCAGGAGAGGCGCCGTTTCAAGCAGTTGAGTCTCACAGGCTGGCTGAGTGGGCCAAAAACGAAACAGAAAACAATAACGTCAAGATCGTTGGCTTCTTGGACCTACACTCGTATTCGCAACAAATTTTGTATCCGTTCTCCTACTCCTGTCTGGCCGAACCTCCTAGCCTAGAGAATTTGGAAGAACTTGGCATTGGCCTTGCTAAATCTATTAGACTGTCGAGCGGGGAGCCGTATACAGTAGCCTCCGCTTGCGAGGGTGCTGTTGCCTCGACAAAGTCAAGCAATGCTGCTGTCTCTCGAATGGAACTCGGCGGTGGTTCGGCTATTGATTGGTTTTATCAAGAGTTACGAGTGCGATATAGCTACCAGATCAAGCTCCGAGATACTGGAAGCTATGGATTCCTACTGCCAAGGGCTAACATTATTCCCACTGGAGAGGAGGCATTCAGTGTTATTAAATATTTTGGCGAATTCCTTCTTGGGGATAAGGGTATCGAAAGAGCTAGTTCGAATGAAGAGGAAGAGTTAAGGACGTCTAAATTACCCGTTGGGGTGATGGAGCAAGACTCTCCAATGGCCGATGAGCTGGATGATGAAATTGATAACGCTAATTGGGAACTCAGGCGGAAGAAGTGATACTCAATATGGGGAATTGGGAATTACAGGCAGGCGTTTATTAGGGATGATAGGCAATTAATCAACGGATGGGAGGTTCTAGGGGTCGGAATTGGATTCACAAATAGGCGTCGTTACAATTGGTTGGTTCGACATAGCGCTACTACATTAAATACATAAATTGTCCACACAGCTTAAGTCCATTTCTTCGAAGGACAAATACACCCGAGGCAAAGCGCACCATTAACGTTTGTGCTTTGTTTATTGAAAGTTTTGTTCAACACTAGCTCCTACTCTTAAACCAGTACTGAGCCAGACATGTCAAAGTGACCAGAGTAATCGGTTTACATCATGCTAGTACTAAAGATACCTCTATCCTAACCCACTCCCTGACGGACCATGGTCCATTGGAAAGCGAATCTTGGATCTTCAGTGAGGCCAGTTGCAGAGGCCAAAAGTTGAACGATGCGAAAGCTGCTTTCATCGCCACTAAATATAGTGATCTGCCTGATCTCCGTGTACCATCTGCTAGGACTAGGCTGCGTAATTGCCATAATTTGGGCCATAACCATCACCATACTACTATTGATCTGGATCTACCGGTCCCGAGGCAGTAAGGAAGTCAAAGTCAACACCATCTTCCGCCTGATTCACACAACGTTCATACAAATTCCTGTATCCCCGCATTGCCAACCCTTGCTTGTTCACTCTAGCCACAATTTTCCTTGGGCCCCTGGTCCTTTCACTCTCTGACTGAACATCCAACTCTTTAATTCTTTGCGCAATCTCTCCAGCACTAACTTCCAGACCCAGGTATCGCTTTTCAACATCACAAGTAATCACATCCCCATCCCTCACCACTCCAAACACAGAACCAGGAACAACTGATTCCGGCGAAATGTGCAAAATAATCGTGCCACCCGCCGTTCCAGACATTCTCCCGTCCGACAAGCGCAGCATATCAGTCACACCTTCCGCGGCAAGTTTCCTAGGAATGGGAATAAGTCCTGCTTCTGGCATCCCAGGGTTACCAATGGGTCCGATTCCTTGTAGTACCAAGACGGAGTTTGGGGTAACTTTGAGATCTGGATCGTCGATTCGCGCTGCGAGGTCGGCCGAGTTTTGGAAAACCACTGCAGGGCCGGAATGTTGAAGTAGATGGCGGTTTTTGGATGCTGATGCTTTGATGACTGCGCCTCCTGGGCATATGTTTCCCCGTAAAATGACAAGTGATGATTTTGGGTATAGGGGGTTGGAGAGAGGGCGGATAATCTCAGAGGAGAAGGGGAAAGTGCGGAAGGGAGAAGCATCGAGGACTTCTCCTAGCGTTTGACCGGTTATAGTCATAGCTTCTAGATGTAACAGCGGTCTTAAAACATGCAGTAAGCCCAGCATACCGCCTGCATTATGAAACTCAGTCATATAATTATCACCGCTGGGCTTCAAATCAACTAATAGAGGCACCGTCCTCCCAATCGTGTCGAATGTCTCCAAAGTGATCTGGCCTTGAAGTTTCGGATGTCGATTTATAATTGCCATTAGATGAACTACTGCATTCGTCGATCCTCCAATGGCTTGTAGAACAATAATCGCATTGAAGAATGACTCCTTGGTGAGCATTTCCTGCGGGGTACGTTTTGCAGCGGCCACTGCAACAGCGTTAGCCCCAGTCTCTTCAGCGATCCGAAGACGTGCGGAAGATACTGCGGGTGCTGAGGCGCCTCTTAATGGCATGAATCCTAAAGCTGCAGTAACACATGCCATGGTACTTGCAGTTCCCATGACTCCGCAAGTTCCAGCCTATAAATATAAAAGGTAAGCAGTGTAATATAAACTCGTGACAAGGAAAACTATAGCTTACAGTTGGGGCTAATTCTTCATTAAGCATACTGATATCTTCCATATCCATAGTTCCCGCTCGATAAGCAGCCCAATTGTTACGGCAATCCGTACATGCACCAAGTCGTTCACCTTTATAGCTTCCTGGCATCATAGGTCCAGTCACCAATGGAAGAACCGGTTTATTCGCTGAAATCCCGCCCATTAACTGAGCCGGTACCGTCTTATCACAACCTGAGCCATGGTTAGTTCTATCACAGAAACCACAACCACCCACACCGAAAACAAAACACACCACCAATCATAACACACGCATCCAAAGGTTGTGCCTTAATCATTTCCTCCGTATCCATACTCATCAAATTCCTCAAAAACATACTCGTCGGCGCAGAAAAAGACTCCGCGATAGAAATCGTGGGGAACTCGACCGCCAATCCTCCATGGAGCTGGATCCCACGTTTCGTAGCTTCGAGCAGTTGTGGAATATTGGCATGACAGGAATTCAGTGCCGAATAGGTGTTGATGATGCCGATGATGGGCCGGGAGAGTGCATCTTCGCTGTAGCCGAGGGCTTTGATGAAGGCTTTGCGTAGGAAGAGTGAGAAGTGTGCATCCCCGTAGGAGGCTAGACCTTGTCTGAGACCGGAAGAAGAGTGGATGGGTTGGGAGAGGTCGTAGTCGGAATTGGTGGTGCTCATGGTGGTTGTGTGGGTTGGTGAATAGGGGGGTGGATATGAGGATGAAGAGTGCGGGGTATGATGGCGGGGTATTATGACGCTATTCTAACTACTCGTTGTGTCCATAAGTGCTTTTATGTTTGTAGGTTGCAATGTTCATGCCGTACTATTTAAGGAGAGAGTTCTATAAACAAGTTTCGAAATATGAAGAGTTTCTTATGAGTATAATTTAATAAAGAAAGTTCAAGGTAACAAACTTATATCAGTACCCCCAATCAAAAGTTATACCCCACCATTCGGCATGCCGATAAAGTTTACCTTTTCTTCATTACGAGCTGAAGAATATTATTGAATGGAAAGAATAATGATTTTACAAATTTCATCTATTGAATGAGTTTTCAATGATGAATCTCACAGTCTGAAAGCTTTTTGTCTGATACTTTGATTTACTGAGTGAGGCTTGAACATTAATCTGTTGGCACACCAGTCCGGCTTATCATGCGAAGATAATCTTGACTGACCTCCACTAAACAATTGTACCTCCCGTCCTCCTTAAATCACGTTTTATTTAACGACCGGAAGTCTTCCCCACTTGTAAGCTATCAATCAATCACACCTTCGATAACAAAAACCCTGAATTCTGAAGGACTTGAAAAACTTCCTTAGGGTCATACTTCTCCGCAATCGAATTAAGATATGCTACACTAGCCACACCATAGGAACCGAGAGGATTCTGCAAAAAGTTCGCATCGTTCATGAATTTAAAATCTAAGAGTTTTCCTTTGGTAGAGGCAGCTTGGGACAAGGATGCTATAAGTTGGGTGGTGAGTCTTGTGCCTTCTGCGGCTAGACTGGCTTTTTGCCAGGTGCCCGTGATTGAGAGCCCTATGATGATGGTGGTGGTTAATCTATGAGGTTTTGAGGATTTCAAGATAGGAAAGACCTTACAAGTTTGATCTTGGGGTGACATGTTAAGTGAATTTCCACCCTTTACAATTCCCTGTTCAACGCCCAGTGACGAAAATGGTTGGAATGTAAAGCTCAGCGAAACTTCAGTGTTTTTGTTTAGTTCCACGAGTATCTCGTGTAATTCGGCATAGAGTGTTACATCCTGCTCTACACTCAAAGAACCGGTATGCCATCTGTATATTGTACTCAGTCGTCTGACCTATTTATACGCATGGAAATAGGATTTTGAGACTCACGGGGCTCCATTTGGCGCGGGTAAAGCAGTGGCGAATGATTCATATGTGCCATTGGTTGGAGGAAGGTGGACTTGTAGTGGAGTTATGTTACCGAATGCACTGGCGAAGGCGCTGGGTGTGTTTTCTGATTCTCCTTTGTACACCATACCGGCTATGAGACAACCATTAGTGCTGGTAAGAAATATGCCAATGTTATTGTCAAGCAGCATAGCTTGTTCAACTTCAACAAGACCTTTCAACACCGCGGCTGCGTCGTTAGAACTATATACTACTAAATGATACCAGAGTTGCGAGCCCGGGAATGTTTGCAAGTCGAATCGAGTTACGATACCTGTTCATTAAAACCGATTAGCACCATGATCTTCTCAAAGGAATAGATCATGGAATACGCACCGAAGTTCGGCCCGCCGCCTTTCAATGCTTTGAAGAGATCTGCATTCTCGGTTGCACTTGCCTGAACGATGGTAGAGTCGGCAAGAACAACCTATATTCGCATCAGATATTGCCAAAAGTATTATCAGAATTACCGCCGGATCAGACAGATAACCACTCACCTCGTAGCTCACAACATTATCACATGCCAATCCCCATTTATTGGAGAAATGGGACATGCCTCCTAGATAACCCAATTAGCATTCATTCTCCCAGGGAGCTCCTCTGACCGGAAAAGACAATTAGCGAAGGATGCAAAAAACATCAAACAAACCTCCCAAAAGAAGTCCTCCAACCCCAACCCCAGGCGCTCTGCCTCCTACAACAGTAAGATTAAAATTTCCAAGATATCGATACACAGCATCCCACGTATTTGCCGATCCAATCGAGGCAATACTTTGATCTGCATTAAGTGAAATCGAGTTGATGGCCCCCAAATCAATCAAAAATCCCTCGCTACCCACACTTCCAAAGCCAGGATTGGGATTATGGCCAGCGCCGCGGACTGCGAATTTGCTTTGCAGGGTTGTTGCGATGCTTACAATGAGGGCTACTTCGATGGAATTTTGTGCTTTGAATATGAAAGCCGCGGGGAGCCAGCAAAGTGATGACCTGGAATGTGTGAGTTGTATATACAGTGATAATATCAATCAGAAGAATGTGATTGCCGGATTTTCCCTTCTAAATGACGTGTGAACAGGGACGAACCAATTTGTATTTTCTTCGGTAGTATAGTTTGATGATTTTGGAGTAATGACATTGCTGCAAAAAATGAGCTGAGCCGCCGCACAGGATAAAGTAACTCGATGTGTGGCTGTTATGCCTACAGTAGTAGCCTGTTCGTAGAGTTCGGCTAAAACCACGGTATTCTCCCGGATTGTGCTTTCATATTTTGCAACATCGATATCTCGCTTTGTATAAAATATGGAAGGGTTTGCTCCAAGCACGGATAACAGATTATTGGCAAGTGTCATATTGCTAGCTCGATGTTGAACGATTGAAAGGTTTGAAAAGGAGGTAAATGGCAGAGGAATCAAGAGTTGCTAATGAGCGGATCAGGTTTTGTTCAAGTTGGATTCAAATACCCCATATTATACGCGGGGTTTTGAATTTCAAATCATGGATCCGTTAGGAATGGGGTGGTATTCCTATGGGCAATTAGTAGCTAAGTTGAACTGGATTCGTTGGTTCTAAAACCTCATATTGAAATAAGCTGGATCTTGGAGCTGCAATTCCAAAGTGGATACTCAGCCTATTGACAACATTGGCTTTGGGGATTTGAGCTGCCAATAAGAACAGACGACTCGTCTAGCTTCAGATGTGGTTAATATATTCCTAGGTCTAAAAGAAACCCTACAGTTGCATACTACCCACATGTTGGTGACCTGATCCAAGTCATCCAACGTGATCATCCACGTGCGCGGCGCGGAACAGTCTCTGGAATACCATAGTTCATCTCCGATGAGATGTATTCGTAGTCACAGGTCAGGACTCCTAGTGGCCGTGATTGAGGTACTG
>JWJB01010498.1:0-15400 GCA_000812895.1 Rutstroemia sydowiana
GTCATTCTCGAGCATCCAGATGAGAGATTTGTAATAGTCTGGATCCAAAGATTCCATATCCTTTACTGATACGGCCTTGCCAAGAATACGCTTGTAGACTGCTCTGCTGAAATGGCAATCAAGTACACGACCTTCGTAAAGAGCCTTTCCAATGATGCGACCAATAAACTTGAAGAACATGAGATGCTCCTCATTAATACTACTCAATTGATTTGGATGGAAAGTAGTGCGGTCAGAAGACACGGGAATGAACAAAGCATAGCCTGGGTCGAACATTTGCCGGGAGAGAACCTGGAACCATTCACGAGTAACACCACCAGCATCTACACCCTCTTCGCCGTGGAATCGGATACTCAACTTGCCATATTTCATCTGGTCGGGAGTTTGGAAGTAAAGGGACTTGAATGAATCATGGAAGACTTGCTCTCGGCGAACTGAAAGTTGTAGAGGAGGGACCGAGCGAGTAGTTTGACTTCGGTTGTGGATGCTGCGGCTGAAGTAATTGCGCTTGTTATCGAATTCCAAAACCTTTGGATTCTTGACCAATAAAGAGAACGTTCCTGACATGAGCTTGGGGGTATGTCGTACGAGGTCGTTAAGAATCTTGCGGTGCTCTTCTGTGAAATCAAAGAACAAGCTCTCAATGCGAGACTCTGGAGGTGGACTAGTGAGTACCGAATCCTTCATCTTAGACGAACGGCCGAGTGGTGCATCCTTCAGAGTGGTGTTCTTGCAAACAACCATCAAGGATTCGATCAATGGCAAAAGAATAGTAGCCACACTGAGCATGTGATCTCGCTGTCTGATGATACTCAAGCAAGCACTCAACTTCTCCCACATAGGACCAAAGGTCGAATTTTCATAAAGGCTTGACAGAAGATCTTGTTTCTCGACCACCTCAGCTTCATTGGCTTCACTATCCTTCTTTTCGCGCTTAGGATCAAATAGATGATCTAAGGCGGTAAGGACGCGCAGAAGTTTGTGCTGATCAGAAGATGGGGGCGAAAATTTAGCCAATGCCACACCTTGAATCTCAGTCCCTGTGCGAGCTTTTTGAATTTGAGGAAGAAGTTCCTGCAGATCCACCAGAATCACCTCTCCCAATGCTTGAGCTTTAGCAATAAGCTCTTTTCCGAAAACAGCCTTAGCACCAGGAATGATGGAGAGATTCTTGATTGTAGATATTGTCTCTCTGAATGTCTTGGAGTTACATTCACAGCAGAAAATATTCGTCACAAGTCGCAGATTGTTCTCGGGAATGACGGGGAATGTGAAGGTATGCGGCTTCTTGTCTTCCTCCTTCGAAGTGCCTTCTGGCTTAGCAGACTCGCCTCCAGCTGTTGCCAAAGACTCACCACCTGGGTTGATTGTAGGAATGATAAGCGGTGTAGGTATGTGCGACTGGTTAGAAGCGGCAGAGGCCTCGGCGGGTGGAGGTGCTGTTGTAGAAGAATCTGTCTCTGGCAAAGCTAATGGTTGCTCAGAAGCTTCGTCGTTAGACGGGATAGGGTTTTCACCGGCGGGATTAGGTTCTTCAGAGGTGGCATTCTCAGATGATTCGGGCGCGGCAGAAGTGGTGGCCTCTTCAGCAGCTGCAGCGGCTGCTACTTTGGCCTTTTCGGCTTCTTCGGCTGCCTCCTTTTGTTTTCGGTCTAGGGTCACGAGTGGCTGAGTAACCATGTTGAGTAGAAGTGACAATTGTTCCATAACTGTTGCACTTTCCATGATCAGATCGCGGTCCAGAAGACTCAGTAAAGAGTTCAGCGCAAATCGGGGTGCCTTCGTGTCCTTGCCTTTACCCTTGCGACTTAGACTTCGCTTGAGTCCACTACTAGGCTCGTGCTCAGTTAAGAAGAAAGAGGAAACGTGTATATTGCTCTGAGCAAGGAACACCAACGCAGTCAAACATTGTTGAATTACCATGAGTGGTGATGCTTCGGAATTCATTTGCGCAAGCGTTCCAAGACCAGTAAGTGCCTTTCGGAAGCCTAGCTGGGGTGTCTTCGGATCTTTATCTTTCGGTTGCTTAGCTTTAAGTGATAGGTATGAAAAACTTCGCTCAACAGCGCTCATGTCAGCACTCCCATCTTGAAGAATATGAAGCAAGGTGCTAATGAGTTCGGCACGGTTGTGCTTATTGAGTGAGACATTTTGCAAAACCGAGTTGAGGGTATTTCGGAAGCTGGTTTGCTGGAAGATGAACATCAAGCGTAGAAGAGTGGCGATGCCTTGCTTGTCTAACATTTGGACAATTGCACGACGAGGTCTTGGCTGCTGTGCTACGGCACGGGCGTCTTCACCTGGATGTACGAGACGGTTAGGGTTAGGAGGGACACGTCCGTGTGCTCTGCGCTGTAATGCACGTGCCTCAACGGCAATTTCTGCGGGCAAGGAAGCAACGAAGTCTTCGTCGCCGTCCATCAATATTTCTTGTCTGAGGGATGGCGCAAAAGTAGCAAGTATACTTGAAACGTCCATTTCACCTGCAGCAGCCGCGCCTACGTTGTTCGCAGCATTTGCACGTCGTGCCTCTTCACGTTCACGACGACGACGATCTTGTCGCTCCTGTTGAATGATTTCGTCGCGAATATCTTCAGGGAGAGCATCTAGGAATTCTTGCTCGATATCCGACGGTTGTGCACCGGTAGCTGCAGTTTGTTGGCGTCGTTCAGCCACGGCAGTCATGATTACTTCTTCACGAATCTCCTCAGGGAGCTCTGCAAGGAAGTCGGCATCGATTCCTAAATCAGTAATGTCGAATGGATTTCCACGGATTGCAGTCATGACTCTTGGACGATCAGCGGCTGGTTCCTCATTTCTTGGTGCTTCAGCGTCAGCAGGTGCTTCTGGAGCCTCTGTCTCAATACCCTCCATTGCATCTGGTCCAGGCAATTCGGTGGCGCTGGCAGCCTCTTGTTCGCTGGATGTATTATCTGCTTCTCGGGAGGCAGCGGCCTCAGCAGCAGCTCTATCGGCTGCCTCTCGTTCCTCAGCCTCCTTCTGCTCTCTTGCAGCTTTCTCCTCTGCCTCTTTTGCCTCTCTTGCTATTCTTTCTTCTTCCTGTCGCTTCTTGGTCTCCTCTTCCTCCAATCGTTTTTGTTCAGCCTCAGCTGCCTTGCTAACTTTGTCTGCTTCAATTGCGGGTGGAACAAGTACGGCTAGAATTGCATGATTGATATCCTCAGCCTTTTCCATCATCGAGGGACCAAAAAGCAATTTTCCTTCCTCGATCCATCTTGCGATGGTACTTTGAGTGGTGAAGGAGGTAGAACTTCCAGGGTCACTATTGTCGCGTCTGTTTTCTGTGCGTGCTGGGCGGCTTGATCCGAACATGGCTTCGAGTTCTCTTGGTAAACCGCCAGGGCCAGCCGTGATGTGAAACTGCAAGGCCTGTCCATTGCGGGCTATGGCTGGGGGAAGGCGTAAGGATCTAATCATATCAATGATTTGCTCAGGGTTATCACCTATGGGACCTCTGATTCCAACACCCATATCTATCGGAATACCTCCAGGTCCCATTGCTCGTATCCATTGAGGATCTGATCTGTGGCTTGGTCTACTCGATGGGCCGGAGCCATGTCGTTGTAGTAAGGGATTTGTGCCATCTTCAGCCGAACCTGGCGGCGGGGCGCCCGAACGGTGTGCTCTGTTGTGGAGAAAGTCTCGTCCTGGATTTGGATGGCGATTAGCTATTAGTTCTCTTAAACCACCGACGGGTTGTCTGGGTTCCCGGAGAAACTCTTCTTCAAATTCTTCAAACTGAGACATGATCGAACGAGACACGATTGAAAACATACCACCTAGTGGATCTCGTCCAGGAATAAAGGGAAATGGGCTTGGGAAACCATGTCGATGTCGACCTTGGTGGCCACGGTGGCTGATGAACATTGGTGGCTCAACATCGCCTTCCCAGTTGAACATAGGACCAGGTCCGTCCGCTTCATTCATTAGTTGTGCCGCGGCTAAGAAATTGGGTTCAAAAATACCTGGATATGCTTGATCAAAAAGCATTTCTTCATCCATATCATCTTCGTCGTCTTCATCCTCTGAAACACCTGTAAGCAAAGGCCAATTATGATCGAACCTAGAACGCATTGAACTTACCTTCTTCTTCTACTTCTTCCATGTATTCTCCTAAACCTTCACCGTCATCATCTTCTGGATCACCGACGCCTTCATTTTCCATTCGTTGGAGAAGCTCAACCGCATCCTCATCGTCGCCACCCGCAAGTACTCGAACAAGGTTGCCGATAGATCCCATATCGCCCATCGGATGATGCACATGGACACGGGCTTCTTCTTCATCGGCTGCTTCACCCTCGTAGTCGATTTCATCGTCGTCATCTTCACCTTCTTCTTCGCCATTCTCGCTTTCCCACTCATCAAGATCTTCATCATCGGCAATCTGTTGAACATTTCCAGCCTCGTCAAGGATTTCGATGCGGGCATCATCTTGCATGCCATCCGAGTCATTTCCGTTTTCGTCATCATCTTCGCTGCTTTCGGAATCAGACTCGGAGTCAGAATCTGTATCATCTTCATCGTCACCATCCTCCATGATAACTTCAACGTCCATTCCGTGTTCACCAGACAAGCCTTCGATTGGGCCCATCCCGTCATCATCGTCATCATCACTAACGTTATCCTCGTCATCTTCTGGCATTTCTTCTTCGTACTCCATGCCATCGTCATAGTCGCCCTCATACATTTCTTCATCTTCTTTGTCAAGTCAGTTGTTTGCCAGAATAATTATCAGAAAGGGGCTTACTTACCATCTGAAGAGTCAGATGAAGACTCGTTTTCATCACCTTGCTCAAACATACCCAACGTTGAGTTACGGAACAAATCAGGTGTCTCCTCGCGGTCGTCTTCGAGGTCCGAAACTGATGTAGCTGATTCAATTTCATCTTCGTCAGCATGCCCTGGGATTGATGATATAAGACCGTTCTCGCTAAGATAAATGGCGTGAGTGGTAAGTTGTTTTAAAGGTCGGAGAATGTATTTGATTGCTCGCTTTGCGCCAGGGAAGTTCAAGTCGATGTCTGCAACAGAGGCCGTCAACGCTGAGATGTATCCCTTCTCGAACATGAGACGCTTGACTTGTATTTCAGATCTCTTCTTAACAGGATTTTCCGCGACACCGATATTCTCCTTCCCACTCATAATATGAACCATCAAATCCGCAAGAGACAGCATCCTAGAGTACTTGACCTCAAGCGGCTCGGTCGAAGCGCTTGCATCTTTGTAGCATTTGAGAATAATTTCCAAAACGAATCGTCGCACAAACACAAGATCTGGCTCATCTTCTCCGTCGGAATTCTCTCGTTCAGTGTCGAGACTCTGTTCTCCTGTCTTGGTCAGTAAAGCGCACAGGACGGAATCAGCCCAGCTTGAAGTAGTAATCTTCTTGCGAAGTGCTATGGTCTCTGGATAATCCAAAGTTCCAATTGGTAAGAGATCAGCCAAGAGATAATGAACCACACTGGAGCGAGGTTTAGATGGTGTCATGGCTTGTGGAGGAGCACTACGCTTGAAATTAATAAATTCAATCTTGGTTCGATTGTATGAAGACAAAAGTTCCGTAAGACATTGGAGAAGGAAGCATCTATAAATATAGATAGGATGTTCCTCGGCTTTGAACTCCTGTTTTGATGGAGTTGTAGTTGAAGGATCTTCTTTGGCAGGTGCTTCGGCAGGAGAAGAAGCACCAGTCATAGCTACATCACCATTGGCTGCTGTGGTCGGCGGCTTATCGGCGGTGTTTGTAGCAGTGACGGGTCGATCTTTGTCTTCGACATCTTTGTAGTTCAAAAGTTCACAAAGTAAAAAATGAATGACGCCATCTGGGTTCTCGACTACGGGGGTCTTGTGCTCCAGGTGTGCTGTCTTTACAGCATCCGGCATATCTGTATCGATTTCCTCGGTGGATGGCTTGACATCTTGAAGGGTTAGATCCTCTGTGGCTTGAACTGTGGGTTGTACAGAATCCTCACTACGATTGACGGTGGGAGATACTTCGCTCTTGGGTGGAACCTTCAAGGTTAGACCCGGTTGTCTACTAGAACCCTCTGAAGGAAAATTCCAGTTCTTGAATCTGACCATTTCATTTGTAACCTCAACAAAGAGTTCCGGCGAACGAATAGCATCATGCGATAGGCTACGTAGATATTGTACGGTATCGATAGATCTTTGATTAGATCGAGGCTGATGACTGATATCAAAGAACGACTTAATGTCGGATCGCATAAGCTGTTTGATTGTTTCTTCATCCTCGATGATGTGTCTGAGAATCAAGAGAAGGGGACTCTGAATACGGGTAGAGCTAGCACCAGCAAGCTGCTTGGCCATAACAAACAATCGTTGGATGTTCTTCTTCTCCCCCATAGACTGTGCAACGGAGCGCGTGCGAGTTAATATAACTAGTATGCGAAGGACAGCGAGGGCTAGAGATTCTTCTTTGCCAATGCGAGGCAAAATTTCCAGAATAGACTCCAAAAGTTGAACTCTCTCGTCCTCCGACACAGCATATTCTAAAGCCTCCAGGACAGGCGGCTCGATCGTGTCATTCTCATCCTTTGGCAGTGTCCATTTTGTCTTTCGGGGCTTAGCATCTTCACTCAACAGCATCTCAACGATAAGAAGGATTTGCGCAATCCACGGCGAAGGCTCTTCTGGGGAATGACTGGGAGATAATCGGATGAAACCAAGTAAGGTGGGGAGGTTCTCTTTTAGTTCACCTACAGCAGCAGCGTAAAATTGCTTTTCTCGTAGCATCAATGCTAGCAAGTGAGCATAAGCAGCAATCTTGCTGCCAACAGTACGCACATCCTCCTCACCAGCAAATGACATTAGTGCAATCACGAGAGTCTCACCAACAGACTTCCTCAGTGATGAAGGATCACTTGATTTGTTAACAACCGTAGTAATTAAATCCGAGATCTCGAAAGTAACGTCACCATGCGCGTTGATAACGTCCAGGCATTTATCAATCAAGTTATCTCGTATGCGTCCTCTTTCGTCGTTCAGGTCGTCAACCGTGAGTTGTTTGGCGGTCTCCACATCAGTTCTGGGAGATTGGTGGACATGCACCAAAGGAGTGGAACTAGAAGAAGCATTTTGGTTCCTGTTTTCGTTCCAGCCATTGATCACAGGACCAAATGTCGGTGCCGATGTAGGCGCAACATTGTACATCTCAGGAACATCAATATCGCCAATAGCATTGCCTATGGCTAAGGCTTGCTCATCAGCAATTTCTGGAGTTGCGGACCCCGTGGAACCACTGGAGGGACGAGGTGCTCCCACAGGCTCGACACCAGTATCAATTTCACCATCAGGAATAGGATTCCGGAAACGGCATCGCTCGTCTTTATGCTCTTTACAATATTCGATTGCGACGTGCGGGAAGTTACAGCATCGATAAAGAGCTTCTTTAGCCAAATCTTCGTCGAACGGTCCTGGATTTGAAGATTTGACAGTTTCGAGAGAGTCACTATTAATCTTAAATGTTTTTCGCAAAGTCTTTGGTGGTGGTCCTGGCTTGTCCGATCTTTTGAGGGCACCACTCTCTCCTTCCGCCGATGCAATAGTGCGAATCACTTCGATGAGGTTCTCGGATATTTGGCTAGGTGCCTTTTCAATCAATTCGGATTCCCACAAGCCTCGAACAGTGGGTAATACAGCCATTCGAAGCTCTACCAAAAATTGGCCTGCTGTAAAATGTTCAGTTCGGGGAACACCTCTATCTCTATGTTCTGATCGCGTTGCCATAGCTAGAGTCTGTGCAACTTCGATCACGTTCTTCGAATTCACAATGATCCCGTAGAGTGAAAGAATAGCTTTGCTGCCCATGGTTGCTAGTTCAAATCTCATCACCTTCTCCGTCGTCTTATCGTCGTTCTGTTGGTCATCCGGCAGCGGTGACTCGTGGGACTTGATCTCAGAAGTGAGGGTTTCCAGGACGCCGTTCAAAGTTTTGAATCCGGATTGTTCCTTGAAAGCTTGCACAACAAGACTGATAATTTGATTGGGTCGATCTGTATGGCGAGAGGAATCGACCAACATATCTTTCAGAACGTGCAATAAACCAATCCAATAAGAATAGTTCTCAATGCTGTCAACATCTCCAGAAGGGCGAAACTGCTTTAGGATAGTCTCGGCTAAAGCTTCCGCAATAGTGGTGTGATTGTATTTATAGTACTGATCGGGATTTCGCTTTGTAAGTAGTACTTTACCAATGTGCTGGAAGAAAGGACTAATGACGCGGGACATCCGACCCAGGAGGTAACGTAGTGTAGAGAAATTCTTGAATTCTGCGGTATCTTGGTCGGCTTTAGCAGCAGGCTTGGTGGACACATCTTGGGTAGTTTTGGTATCATTCGATGCTGTTGGAGTCGCTGGAGTTGTTTCTACTGCACCGCTCTCTACCACAGGGGGCCCATTGGAAGCATCATTCGCAGTGGGTGTTTCTTCGATGTCAGCTGGTGGCAGCCAAGTTAGCAACGGGTCATTCGATCTCGTTTCCTTGATCTCTTTGACTCGGCTTGCGTGCTTCCAACTATCAGGCACAGCTTTTTGTATGAGAATTTCTTCTCGGAGAGAAGCACCCAGAAGCGATCCAAGGGTGTGGATAAGTTGATTGTAATAGTCAGCGAAATACATTGAATTGAAGCCAGCAGGAGTATTTCGATGAGAAAATGGAGAGCCTTGGATTGAGGCTGTCAAATTTGATACCAAAGAATGAATGTTGACAAAAGCTTTGGCATAGGCAGTACCTTGAGCTAATGTAGACACATCTGCGGTCTCACGAGCTTCCTTATTAACAAATGGAGTGAAGAAGGAAGTATTTGCATCGTGTGTAGTAAAGGGTGCGAACACATCAACGGCGGCCTGTGCCCGCTTCAGCAGAGAAGGAATCACTACGAATGGCTTTTGTTCGGCTAGAAGTGCAATCACATTCTGTAAGTTTCTTGCGGACATGCCACCATCGAGAAAATGTGCTGGTAAACTTTGAGATTCGGCAAGATCGAGAACATATTCGATACCACCTCTAGCGCAGAACTCAGATCGGACAGTGGAGTTATTGAGGACCGTTGCCAGGAAAGATGCAACTGCAGTGATGTATGGTACCATGGAACTATCAGAATCTTTGGCCGATGGACTTGTAATTGGCGCAGGTTCATCGACATCGCGCATCTCGACATCGCTTTCAATATCAACCGCCTTCCCCTTTCCTTTGTCATCCGAACCGATCTTCAAAGATGCATCTGCGGCGACAAGGTTTCCTGCGGCATCGGTAGTCCACAGTTTAACACCTGCCTTATCTGTTTCGGCTTTTTTCTTGCAAAGATAACCGACCCTAGCAACCATATCGAGGATAGCATTAATGATAGCGATTTTAAGGGGAGGGTGGTGGCGAGCCAATTCATCGAAAGTGCCACCAAGGCTAGCCGGTAACTCGGCATTGGCTGACATACACTTAATATGGTCGGGGCTTTCGAATATCTCGAAAAATGTCTCCAGCGCACGTGAAGCTCTGAACATCTTCATTCCCGCATTGTTCAAGCACAGTGCACTAAATGCTTGTGGTACGATGTTGATGGTATCTTGAGTTGGCATGATACCACGAGCCAAGGGCCCGTCACGTGGGGCTTCAAGCATAGCAAGAGTGGGTGGATGGGGAGCTAGATCGACTGGGATGGGCTCGTTGTCTTCTTCGTCCTCATCAGCATGATCAGCATCAGAGTCATTCTCCGACCTATCCCCATCATCAGCATTTTCAGGCTCAGGGTTTTCCGACTGGGTCTCCATTTTAGTCTCCTTGGGTGTTGTGGGTTGCGGCATCTCAATGGTGCTACCAGTGATAGCCTCTAGAAATCCTTTACTTAGGCCCGCTTCTGCAATGATGGCAAAACTGGTCGGTTCGTTATTGATGAAGCCGTTTAATATGCCAACGGCATTGGTCCAAACAATAGAACCAAAACAACGCCCATCACCGATGATTTGACGGAGGCTATTCAGTAGCGGTGAGGAATCGATCAGGTTTCTAAGTAGACGATCAAAATTACCACCGTAGTTATTGGCTGAAGACATCATATGGTGAATGAATTTGAAAAGCCATTTCAAAACTTGTTGTTGGAAGAATGGAATTTCATAATCGATTGCTGGGGAACGATGGTCTAATGGCATTCCGTTGCCCGAAGCCGCCTTCTCCGAAGCTGCCTGTGTTTGGTATACAATTAAGTCGGATACTCTATCAAGACCGTTTGCATTGACAAGAGTCTGAAATGCTTCCCGGGCACTGTAGACAACGTTATCCAGAAAGGCTAATACTTTAGGCTGGTATCGAAGCGCAATGCTTGTGCGAAGACTGAGAACTTCAATCATGATGGGTATCAAGCCAGCAGAAACAAGCCCTTCGGCAGTTCGTGGATACTGACAGAGACTGGTAATTAAAGAGAAAAGAGCATTTCGCCATTGATCTTTGTCGGTCAATTGATCACCTTCATCCTCTTCGCCCATCTCTGCTACTGCTTTTCTAATGACATAGAGCATAACTCCGTGATTTATCGTCGTGTTAAGAGCTTTGCATACATCTTGAAATTTGGTTGAGATTCCTCCAATAGCTTCCAATACCGACAAGGCTAGCGTTTGCATATACGTAGACACGGGGACATCACCTTCTGCGGGTGGGTGGACTAAATCTGCGACTTGGAATATCAACTGTAAACGCTTTGGTTCATCACTGTCTTGCTTCATGACATTCTCGAGAAATTGAGGTTCCTGGTAAACATTCGCCATGTTCGTGACAGCCAAGATTCTGATCGCTAGTGCTTGTCGCCGGGTCTCGAGTGAGCTTGTAAGAGCCTTGGCTATGCGAATCTTGGTAAATAACTCGTAACGAATTTCCTTCGGCAGACCTGAACCATATTCCCGCATTAAAGTATAAGTATCTGTTGTTCTGAGTTTAAGGGAGGAAATCTCGATGGTTTTTACATTCTGTCGCGAAGGCTCTTCCGTGTTGACTGTCAATGGAGTCGGCATCGTTGTTGAGCGTGTCAACGTCGGCGATTCGGGGGCGCGATTGGCACGGTGAGATGCAGTACTGGGAGCGAGATTCGACGTTCTACGGATAGGTGTCGGGGTGGTTGGGGCAGCGGACGTGGCAACTGTGGGTGATAGAATCGCACTGCTAACAGACTCAACCTCAGTCGTATTTTTTGGATAGTAAGTCATCTTGATATCACCCCAATCATCCCAGCTTGTCTCTGAAGAAGTTGGCGATGAACTACCAGTACCGATTCGAGGTGCTTTCGCGCCAGAACTAACCCCGGATCCACCTTTCACGAGAGACACAAGATCGTTAGCGTAGACTACTCCAGTGGCATTCTTTTTGGCTGTTGGAATACTAAAGTACGTCCTCTCTTTGTCTTTACCCTTTGCTCCTGGGGTTGTTGGATTGGGAGTGGTTGGTAGTGCTGATTCCGGTGGTGGCGCACTAACCGTCTTGCTGAAAGGTAAGGCAAGTTGAACGACCCTATTCAAATCAATATTGTAATGCTCTGCTAGCAAATGCTTTCCACTCCTAGCAGAACCAAGACGCTTCATGGCAGAATTGTATCTCTGCGCTAGTTGTGAGCAAAGAAGTAAGGTGCTCTCTAACAAAGACAGAGACGTGGTGTGGAAAAGATTGCTCAGATGTGCACTACTCGAATAGATGCTCCGATTGCCACAATTTTCCAAAAGCATTCTGGAAAAGTTTAGGATAGCTTCAACCAGTTGCCTATCACCATCTTCACCATATCCTAATTCCTCGAGGTTGTGAACTTCGGTGTCGTCCGTTTCCGATGTACCTTTTGACAATACCTCGCGACCGAATTCAACCATCTGAGGGCCATCTCCTAGCTTATATGTCGTGCAGAACACTTCAAGGATCACATCGAATCGGTTTAGAAGAGAGATCCAGTGATAGAGATCGCCGCGAGGAAAAGGCCATCGTGTGGGGAATTTTGCAAGATGTTGTGGGAGGAGGGGTAGAGATATTGAACACGCAGTATTTCGGAATTCATTAACGAAAGGAGACTATATAATATGTCAGCCTTGGGGCAAGATTTAAATCTGTCGAGAGGATGATGAGATCTTACCAGAGTTTCGGAATGTTTGGGCTGTATTTGTTTGGTTATTCTGACCATGATGACGGCAGAAGCGGCAGAACCGCAGGAAAATAAATTTTCGACCCCTCCACTACCTCTGTAGATATCCTACCTCGCAACAGCTTGATAAGATATAGTAGGAGATGTCTACAAGTATGACAACTCCAAACTACTTGACAATTTGTGAGTTGGTAATTTTGCGGCGCAAAAATCGAATCGTCGTCACTTTTGAGGCAACTATGTACAGTCGCGCGTATCTGCAGAAATCAGTAATCACAAATGACGATAGTTACCTGCCCACAGCTGGAGCTTTGTTTGACGTTCTTCAGGAAAGAATCAAAAAGTGTACAAGATGGCGTTATGGTTCGTTTTAGGATAGAGAACTATGATAGATGGAAGGAAATTCGTAAGATGGAAAGAAGTTCGATATAAAATTGAAAGGAACGGTGCAGGCGCCTTTCAAGGATATATTTTTCAATTTTTCAATCGAAAGTGAACAAAAACGACCACGACAAAATGGGTATTTTTGAAATTCGTAAAGCTGATACAAGTTGGTAGCAGTCAAAGTAAAATAAATTTATTAAAAAGGAAGATGTTTTCATAAAAGAAATTCTCTTGATGTTAGATTTATTATAGTAGTGGGGTTGTTGGGTCGGGGATGAATGGATGGAGATGGATGGATAGATTTTTGAAGGTTGAAGTTGTTGGATAGGATAGGATAGGATAGGATAGGATAGGATACTAGGTAGTACTTTTGGTATGTGTATGGTAGGATTTTCTGAAAAGCTCTCTGTACTAAAGTAAAGCTTTAAATGTTGCCGCTTTAATATTTCTTTTATAATAAAGTGGAGAGTCAAATTGAAAATCCCCGCATTGAAAATTTAATTATTGGTTAACTTCCTTAACAAATCACTCGCCGCCTTTAAGCTCAATATGATAGTCTAGTACAGTAACCTTTTTATTTCTATGACCGTTTGCTTGTTTGCTATATAAAATTGCTTAGTATGTACCGTAGTAATATTGAATAATTTCTTGGCTTCTAACCAACGAAATAGCTTCAGAAACAAAGAGTTATTTCACTTAAGGAACAAGTTGAATAATAAAAATCAATTGCGAATAGCTTCATACAATTTATTTGCCTTTCGCCCTTCCCTCTCTCGTTTTTACTAGAGTTTTATTCACTTTTAACCTTGAGCTACAAAAGCCTTCCCTCCCGCAGGTAAGTAGATTCTATGGTTTGACGTAATAATCAAATTGGAGCTTCCACCTACAAACAACTTTTTTACCGCCAAACGCTCAGTCAGCCTTGTTTGCCTTCTATTGTGTCTTTTCGTTTGCAATCATTATGGTAGCCAGCGCATAATTCATACATGAGAGAACTGGATACCGTAGCTCTTCGAAATATTTACTTCAATATAGTTGGTATGGTACGAGTATCGGAGTAAATAAAATGAGTCTATTGATCAGTCCAGTTGCCTTTCAAATCCTATGAGATTGTTCTTTCTCATAACTTTAGAACTTTTCTCAAGAGCCTCACCTACCTATGATCTAATTCACTATAAGCTTGGCAAGGCTGTAACGAACTCATATTATACACGTGATAAAAAGTACACGTGATAGATTCCTCCCGCTCCCGCCCTGACTCTCCCTTGCACGTTCGTGGTTGTAAGATTTCACAGTAAGCCGCGCGGGAACCTTGATGTTGGAACTTTGACTAGAATAGGAAATCGAAGGATTCTTTATATATCGCAACGAGTATATACTTCCGTATGATTTCCCTATTGCCATCAAATCATCTCATAGACGTTTACTTCAACCATATGTATGGACAACATTCAAATGATGATTTCTTTGAGTAGGCTAAATTGGATTGGTGGAAATCCAGAAAAAATATTTACCCAACTTCTGAAACACATCTTTACAACAAACAACCCTCTAAGAATTATGAAAAGATGTCAAAAGTTTCAAAGAAGTACCTTGGAATGTTTACAGCTGGTATTCATTGAATGGTATTTCTTTCAAGGATAACCCCTTTTATATCTTTAATCTCAGGGGAAGATTTCAATATGAAAGCTATCATACCTATAAAGTTGTTTAACTTGGCAAAGTAAATGCAACAGTGAGAAAAGCTATCTAAACCAAGATAGGTATTTGTGGCTGAGAATTTGAATCTACTTGAAGTTGAGATGGCTGGGGAATAGAGCTAAAGCTAAGAAGCTAGATCTTAGAGAAAATAGCTTTCATGCATAGAGTAAAAGGAGTTAGTTGCCGTTGAATCCTTGCTAATAATTGATGATGGATCAAATGAGATTCGATGAATTTGATGAAGGAATTAGAATGTGTGTGAGTGAAGTGTATGAAAATCTGTCTTCTATTTTGAAATATATGTACTTCTTTAAAGTAATATCTAATATTCCCGTTGGTGCTACTTATGTGAACTAAAGTGAGAATGTGTTATATATGATGTAGTGTGGTATGGTACTGGTAAGGCATAAGGAGAATATAATAGGAGGCGGAGAATTTGACTCGAAGTTTTTAGATATAAAAATTCATGGAAAAATGTAATGAATCAGATAAAGAGAGACAAAAGTAACAATAAGGTAAATTCTAGTCATACAAAATAGAACAAAAAGAGCATCGAATCATTTACTATCCATCTCTTTTTATCTTCCCCCTTCCTTTCTTCTTACTAAACATATATAAATTTTATATACCGAAAGAAACAAAAATCTTCCTCCACATAAATCCATCAAGCCACTTTACTTTTCCAACCAACAAATACAAAGTTCCCTGTCAAAAAAAGTGGTTGGTTGGTAAATGCGGCCGCATGTTGTTTACCTTTTATCGGTACCAAGTAATAATATTTTATTTTACCTTAAGGTTACCAGGGGATTAAGAAATCATTTTTGAACTCACTCTTTAACCCACACCTATACCCATACCCATACCACTTCTTTCTTACCGATAAAACTCACCTCAAGTTGTGTTGTGTTGCCCTTCCTTCACCTCCCAAATTCTACTATAACGTCTTTTTTTGTTCAATTACATCCCCCCTCCCATTTCTCCCATTTCTCTTTTTTATTCTTCTTCTTTTGTTAATGAAATGAGAAAATGTCTATCAATGAGCACCACGATAATTCAGATTCGGAAACTCAATCCGTAATGGAAGAAGGGGAGAAACAATCTATACTAAGTTCTGATCATGATGAAAATGTTCGTTCATCCCATTATTTACTTACATATATTCCCCC
>JWJB01010499.1:0-25657 GCA_000812895.1 Rutstroemia sydowiana
CTTCCCCCCCCCCCCCCTCCCCCTAAATATCAATCCTACCTTCTTATCGGCCCAATTTTATACGGCATTAGAATATGAGCGACGTGGGCCACTTGATTCCGTATCTTGATTTCAATACTGTCTTCTTATCATTTCATATACCATTATTTCGAGCCTAGTGCTTGCCTTTCGTATAGCCATCAATTGTGTACAGGCTAAGTACGAATCACACACACCCATGGTCCCACCACAACTATCAACAACATCATCGGTCTGCTTTTGGTAAGTTGGATCCCCAACACAGGAGTTTACGATTCTTGACAAGATGCGCTGCCAATCTGTAGGGTAGTGAAAGTCTTGTGGAATGGCACTAGCAAATTATATCTACATGAGCCCCAAATGCAGAAATGGCGCGACAAGGACGCTATCAATATAGAGTCTGAAATCGTGGCAGTACCCAAGTCATGGGCCTCTGTAAGAATTAAGCCATGAGTGCCAAAACTCTTTGAAATCCGACCAAAGCCTTCTATTCCATCAATGTTTATCACGGTTCGCACTTCGGACTTCGTGCACAGCGAATACCCATTCTTACTTTCAGATTTTGGAGCCCGCCCTAACAAAAATTGACAACCTTGATTATACGTCCATGCGTTCATGAATTATGCATTACGTGTCGAACAAGTTCACTCTTATGATCGCATCCCCTTCGGTCTCGATCAAATGCGTGTCCAGAATTTCTGCTTACCAGGCATGTTTTACCAAGCCCCAAAGAGAGTACGTCGAGCTTATATCTACGTACCTCGATGGATTCCTGGTTCCACTCTTGTTTCAAATAGCCCTAGCCTGATGCCAAACCCAGAAACTACTAAGCTATATACAAATAATAGGTGTTATTCGTCATACAAAATAGAATAATAGCCCATGCATCTAGACTGAGACCGTGATGATTGCAACAGCCATCTAATTGAACTCGGAATTTTGTTCTACGTAGCTTTCTAGGTGATAACTACAATGCTGAGATTTAAGAATCATTCTGAGGACCCTCACAATTATCGGCCATGGTCGAAACAACGGTGCCAATATTTGGAATTATTCTACTAAAAGCTAGATGGCCACGCATAAGACAATGAATATGTAAAAGACACCCACCCTGTAAATCACTTTTGTAATGCATATAGCAAGTTCACCCCTGTCCGACCTTCTGTCCTCTTCCCTTCAAGCAAAACTTACTTGTCCTTCTCCGCCTCTTCTGCCCTCTTTGCCTCTTCTACAAACCACTTTCCACTTTTCTCTATCCCCTCAAGAATACCCACCTTCGGAGTATAACCGAGAACTCTCTTTGCTTTATCGCCATTCAGGGTGCGAGTGATTGTTGTCAACCAAACCGATTCCCTCGTCACAACCGCCTGACGGGTGCCAAAACTCCGCATCCAAACAAGGCACTCCCCGATACCCGCCATAAGCATCACCACCCATACAGGAACAATCTTAATGTCTTCATCCTTAATTGGAAGCCCCACCGAAGCAGAAACCCGTCGCTGAAACTCCCAAAACAAGATTCGCTCATCGTTAGTCACATTGAATGCTTGTCCATCAACGCGAGTTTCAAGAGATGGCGCCGGTTTTCCATACGAGCGTAAAAGTGCTTGGGCAGCAAGAATGTGTGCATCAACTAGGTTTCCAACGTACATGAAGTCGTATTCATTTTTACCGGCACCGATTTGGAATCTTCCTTTTCCTTGTCGGCAAACATCAACGAGCTTTCCCATTAAGATCGTATCTCGTTCACCGAAAGCGGTGGCGGGACGTAAGGACACAGTTAGCATTGAGGAGTCACCATATTTTCGATTGGCAGCAAGGATATGCCCTTCGGCGACTGCTTTGGTGAGTGTGTAAACACGTTTTTGTGCTGGATATTGAAGGACTGGAAGATTCTCGTCGGCATCAATTAGATCACTGAAGTTGTCGTGAATAACAGACGATGTCGAAGTATTAATGAACGCCTGGACGGTTCCTACTTTGCGCGCTGCTGAGATCAAGTTGTTCGCCCCGTCGACAGTCACTTTTTGGAAGACAGAAGGCAGAATTATCAAAGAGTCTGGGCATGCAATATGAAATAATGTACGCGGTTGTGCCTGGTGCATCACTGATTCAACATCAGGAAGGATGCTGATGTCACAGGTATGATAGGTCACGTTGGGGACTCGATTTCTGCCGGTGTTGATGTCTAAAACGTGGATCTGGCAAGTTGTTCGGATTCAAGAATATAATTCACAAGATGAAAACCGATAAAGCCACATCCTCCTGTGATCAGGACAGGGCTGAGAGAAGGCGTGCTGGCTGTTATCATCGTGAATATCAAAGTTTCAAGTTTTGGTGTGGGTAAAAATGAATGGGAACAGCAGGAAGGAGAATCTGTGCTTCTTAATATCTTTCCGGGTTTTACATTGCTTATGTATCGGAGAGAGAGTTTGTTATACGAGATTGGTATGGAATCACTTCTCCACACCAAATAACGGATGGGTTGCACTGGCCAGTATGTGGTGGTGAATGGGCACGGCCCTGTGGCGCCCGACCAATCTGCGCATCAGCGTCGTCAACGATCTAGTTACAGTATAGTCAGATATAGTAGTAGCGGAAACAATTCTTCGAAATTTCTACGGAGGTATTCCAGCACTATCAGCATCCTGGTACAACCAATTTTTGCGCGCACAAAGAAGAGAGACATCAAGCTGGATGGCTTGCCGATTTCGGCACACCCGTTTGGCTCAGCTAATCGAACCCCGCCTACCCAGCTTTTATAAGTATAAGAGACGTTCCTTTGGAGTTAACCTAATAGCCCTCACAAGCCTTACTTGTGCAAAGAGTTATTCCAGAGACCATTTCTGGACTGTAGAGGGGCTTTCTACAATTTACTTTCCTCCGGCCCTACATAGCTGCGGGTGCTTGCTGGGACAAACTTCCGGTGGATATGTACACGGAATTGCCAAGATATATTCTGCATCTACTATGCATCAATAGATCTCAAAGGAAATCACTCGGGTAACCATCAAAACTTTTTGTGGGAGCCTGCGTCATGTTGGCATCAATAGAATGAAAATACAGAATCCACATTCACTGGATCACACCATTAGCTACTTCCCAAGTAAGTAATTATCCGATCACGAGTGTTTTACTGGCGACAGCAATCGATCGGCAACACTGTAAGCTTGCACGGTAAAGTATTCCAAGGTGTGATAGCGAATTAAGCTAACTTTGCAACTTGCAATGGAATCATACGACGATAACTCCGATAACGTGTGATAGTTTGAGTCTAGAATAAGTGATTGTTCGAGAGGAGGTTTATTGCGAATAATGTAATGTGCACGTCAATTCCTTAAACCCCAAATATGCAGGTGATGTAGACCATACGTAGACCAACCTTTGGTTTCTGGGTTCCTACTACGTTAAAACTCTCCTTATGGTAAGTGCCAGAGCCAAGTTGTACCCTTGTCTACCGGTATTGGTTAAGTCGTTGGTACAGTACCGGTACGGATGTATGTACCAGATAATTTCTTTTCTTTTTGACGCTTTGAATAGTTGCACACTTTATTTTTCCGCTACAAAGTATCTACATTTTATTTATTCAGTTCTTTCAATGTACAGTACTGGAAAAGAGGAAATTTATGGAGATTGAGTACATACTTAGGAGAGCTTAAAAAAGAAGGAGGGCATATAATTCCCCAGCATTGTGAAACAAGAAATACTCTAATGCTGAGTAACACGCCATAAAACAATCCTTTCAGACTTTTAGGTTGTGATATCAGTATTCCCAATGATTAATATACTGTAAATTAGTTTTACATGCAGCACTAATACCCTTGATTTAAAACCGTGAAGATTCCTCGAGTTTGCGCTGTATATAGCCAAAATTTCCAAGCAGGAATTATAACAGCTTCACAATGACTTCATAGAGTTTGCTGATGGCTCTGGTTACCTTGCAGAGCTCTCCATTTACCACGAGACTCACTGTATTGTAAGTTTTTATAATGGTAGCAATAATTTGTTACAACTCCATGTCTTGTAGCCAGTAGCTACCACCAGTGGGTGCAATAAATCTATCACCACAGCACAACATCTAATTGTATATTGTGTTTTTGTACAATGATTTATTCAAATTCAGATTTCTCAATTACAATGTTTAAGTCTGGGATAACGATTCAGCTTACTTGATTTTATAAAAATCGATCAAACATTCAAATTGTTATAATTTTAAAAATTGTAAGTGGTGACAGATTTATTGCACCCACTGGTGTCCTAATCATCGTACCCTTAGAAACGACTGCAACGCTCCAAATACTCAATTATTATGACCCCGATATACCATCTCTTCAGCGGTGCGAAGAATATAACTATTATAATAACGCAGTCCCTATCACATCAATTTAGCTCAAGAACTAGTTTCTGCTCCACCCATACAGATCGTTGCATCGCATAGCGGCGTGAAAATGCCATGCGCCGTGGAGGCGCGTATTTAGCAACCTTCTTTTGAAGAGAAGGGCGTCCATTCTCCCAAGTATATAACGATCTAGAGTGTGTAGCCTGGGGAAACCTGGCTATGCGGGCAAGCACACCAATGGTTGATTTGACGGATTTATCCATGGTAGCTATGGCGAGAGGAAAGATATAACCGTACATATGATAATATCATTGCTTCGAAGTGTGGCTTAAGATTTACATGCGCCGTAGAGATGCGTCTTTGACAACCTTCTTTTGAAGAGAAAGGCGTCTCTTCTCCAAACATATAGTGCTCGAGAGTGTGTAGATTAGAAAATCTCAAATTTTACGTAAAAGTACGAGTAGTTAATCTGACGGATAGATACATTCTACAATAAGGTTGAAAAGATTGATCAGATCAGTACTACTGTACATGAATTCAAACTATCTCAGCGAGTTTCATCTCGCAATGATCACATTAGGTCATGCTACGCCTTGAAAATATTGCTAAAAAGGAAGACAAAAATAAAAAAATTGTTCTAAGACCTTTCCATATTATGCGAAGTGACTTTGGAGACAACAAGAGGCTGTCAGACAATTAGTTGTGCTTTGCAACAAGAAGTGTGGTTATAATATATACATTAAATGTGCTTTTGTAGATATGTACCAAATACGAAGAGCTATTCCTCTCTTATATAACATTGACTCCCTTCTCCACCGCATACATCGTTTGCCTCTTTCCTTCACGCCTAGACTTTTCAAAGCAACAAGTAAACGGAAACGAAATGGGTGTATCCAATCCTTCCCCAGAATATCTAGCACAGGATAGGAGTGGTGGCCTGACCGCTGTGAGCATTGCTTTTATAGTACTCAGCACTTTCTTTCTGCTACTGCGAGTCTTCTCCCAACACTTTCATGGCCGCCGTCTCGGCTTGTCGGATTTCTTCTCTTATATCAGCTATGTTTTTGTCATTGCCAAATGTGGTATAGGGCTAGGTAACTTGTTCCACTCTCATGGCACTTGCCTATAAAGCTACCATGATTGAAATGAGCTGACCCCTTCAATTATAGCAATGCCCAATGCTGGAGGAGTTGGACGGCACATAGAATATGTGAAGCAGGTTGAACCCGGAAAGCTCGTCCACGAATTAAAAATGATATACGCCATTTCCTGCGTCGATATATCTTCATTCACATTCCCCAAGTTATCTATCCTCTTCTTGTATCGAGAAGTCTTCGCTCCTTCCAAACCAACAAAATACGCTACCTACATTCTTATTGGAATTGTGCTTGCCACTTGGATTAGCGAGTCATTAACTTCGATACTTCAGTGTATTCCAATTGCCTCCATTTGGGATCACACAATTAAAGGCCATTGTGTGGAACGGACAAAGATGTTTCGATACTACAGTGTCCCAAATATCATCACAGATGTTGCAATGATTATTGTGCCGATACCCACCATCTGGTCTCTCAAACTGTCCAAGCTGCAAAGATTAGCTATTATATTAACGTTTCTTATGGGGAGCATGTAAGTTTTTCACGCCAATTCTCTCAGGAAACTTGAAATTACTGACTTAGAGCAGAGGTTTAATTGCTTGCTGTATTCGTTTTGTAATTTTTGGAAAGAATGACGCATTGGGTGACCCGACCTGGGCTTCTGTTCCACTTACACAGTGGACCATTATCGAGTGTAGCATGTACTTCATGGCGGGAATCCTTCCTACACTAAGACAATTTGCGATTTCATCTTGGAAAGAGGCGAGGGAGGCTGTGTGGTCGACGATAAGTTGGAAATGCGGATCTATGTTCGGGAGTTATATTTGGGGAAGCCGGTCGGCAAGATCTATGCCACGAACTACTCGTATCTCGTCAAAAGATACATCGGAACATCATAGTGATGGCGTCAATCTCGTGGAGTACAGTCAATTCTCCTCGGGTGGAGGAAAATTGGAGACCGTACCGGCGCCGAACGGCATGCCGAGAGATGTGGATGGGATTATGAAGATGAATGAGGTTACCATTACACATGAGTCCCGTTGAGGCTAGGGGGGTAAGATCGGATAATTCCATGATAATATCAACATGCGAGGCGATTTGGGAAGGGGGCAGTGAGGTGATATTCTGATGAGGTCAGCTCTTTTCAATGCCATGTGCAGCTCTAATTTGTACCATGAATCAAAACTTAAGCATCATGCAACAGTAAAGTCTGGGTATGCCTAAACATGCACAGTATTTAATAATTTGTGATACAAGAAACTCATTTATCACTCCCGCAGTGCTGAACTTTTATGTCTTCGTGGAGAAATGGAGGTCTGTTGCGAATAGTTACACGGCAAAATATTCAAGGAAGAAACAAGCACGATATGATGGTATGCCGGATGCATAACAAATCGACAATGATACAACTGGGCAGTATTTTGGACAAAGATTTTAGTGGGAGGAATGAGAATAGCCATAACAGCAAAAAACAGCAGCGAAAACCATCATCCCATTCTTAATCGCCTAGGAGAAACGAAAAAATTACATATGTGTAGGAGCAATAACTGTGGAAGTACTCTATTTCAAGTCTAAATCCTAGTTCCGCTCTCAGAAACATCATCGTGTTGAAAGCCTGAATCAAATTAGCACTGAAGATTCCTTGCGAATTACAGTGGGTCTTTTATACTATTCCTTCATGCTAGCTTAGGTACTAGGTAGTCGCCTATCTTGCCAACTTCTCAAGGCCCATATGAATAGTGAATTATCTACTCCACTTTCATCTAGCTCCTAGCTACGGGTGTGTGCCGGGTCTAACCCCGAACAAACAGCAGCCAGCGAAAAGAAATATTCTACACCTGCTATAAAAAGACACGGGTAGGAAGAAACGATCGGTTTGATAATCTAAGAAGATTACAGAGATGTGGAGCACTGACATATTGGAAGTAATGATACAGAGATAGAGAACGTCCACTTTCTCCAAAATACGGATTGTCAGCCGATCAAATCTCCGGAGAAGAAACAAGCATGGTGTTATGATGTGTTGGGAGGAAAGTAAAACAATAAGAATGATTGTGCAGAGTTTCAGAGAACAATGGTTGCGAGAAGAATGACAGCAATAAATAGTCGTGGCGGCAAAAACGAACATCAGAGTATAACAATAGACTAAAATCCTGCTCCCTTCTTACTCATCCAGGGTAAACGGAATAAGAAAAATTCTATGCGCAAGAAGTAATTGAGTAAAGAGCACTGAGTATTCTAGGTCAAAACAGCAATTCCGCCAGCATGGATACTGGCTTTCCACAACTTTTGCTGGTCTGAGGATTCCATGGTGAACTGCGGCCGTTCTTATTCCATGGTGAACTGCGGCCATTCTTTTATACTATTTTCCCACAGTGGATTCGATATTAGCCTAAAACCTACCTGCGTAAACTGGCACTCAACAAATCCCCAAGACCCATGTAATCGGAACAAAGGATTCTCCAATAAGTACATGAATAGTGAATTGAATTATTGACATAGTCATGTCCCACCTTTTCAACATTAAACACTATCTCTACCCTATTACTATCAATCTTCTATTAATACAGTATCTCCAAACCCCATAACCCAGCCCACATTCACCACCTCAAGCCCCATTCGCCAATCGATACCGAACCTCTTAACCCAGCAAATCAATCACAAGACCTCAACCCCGATTTCACATCCCGCCCAGACGCAACTAGCCATCCACAACATCATACTTCCAACCCCTCCTTCTCGCCTATAAAGCAAGCTCTCTTTCAATTTCCTGAAAACTACAGAGTACACCACCGGATGAAGGTTCAATTTTTCAGGTTGAGTGGAACAAGATAATCTTTCTTCTTAGGGAAATATGAATTTGGATTCCTGATATATTTGAATATTTTGCTTTGCAAAAGCACTTGCCGCACAATTGGCATGGGGAAATGCGCGGGATGATGATAAGTTCTCACCCATGATAATAACAACAAAAGATCCAAACGGTAAACAACAATAAAAAGTTTCAATATTCAGCAGTGAATACCACAAAAGACCCTCCCAATTTGTAATCCAGTAAATCCGCCAGCAGATTTCATACCACAACGAAATTTCCTACTAGTAAATAACGAAACATGATCCACCAATAAGTGTGAATTTCCAGCATATATAACTTCCCAGGAAACGTAACCGTCTTTCTAGGACCAAGAGCCATGGTTGAGATAGTGAACGCGCCAACATCGCTGAGAGATCGACGCGTAGTGTATTTGGCAACAGATGTGCTCGAGGTAGCCTTGGATTGTGTTGTTGTTATTGGCTGGAAGGATGGATGGGGGTTGGGGATATTGTGTATTGATGTGAAGTGCTGTGGGAAGAGAAGGGGATTTATGGGATGTATACGGTGGGATGGATAGAGGATGGGTATAGATGATAGTGCTTTGTGCGTATGTGATATGAGAGAAATTGACAATGGTGAATTGGGACTGGTAAATTTATCGAACAAGAATGATAACAAAAGATGGGATAGGAGTACTCGGAATTGCAAACTTGAAATCTTGAAACCTTACTCTAGAACTAGGACCTCCATACTTCTAGCAGTTTTCCATCTGTACTTTCCGCTGTGTTTGACTTGGTGCACAGTCGGCGCACCAATATCCTCGTTCTGTCTAGCACTTCTGCAGTTGCAATCTGAGGATTACATTCCAGACTGTGGCAGTCTTTTTATATTACCCCTAGATTACCCACGTACCAGCTCGATACTACTGTAGCTTCGACTTCATTCAATACTAGTAATACAGATAACTAGAATTGCAACAAAACAGATTGCAAAGCAAACACAGTGAATGAATCATCTTCTTAATCTTCGTATCTCCTTCTATTCCTATTTTCACATTCATTCCATCCACGAACATCGAATCCACTCAATATGAAATTTATTCGGACCCCGCTTTCTTCCTGCACCTGCTGGCCGAGAATGTGGTTAGTGTTCGCTTTTGGATTCACCCTCACTACTCCCTACCAATTCACATGCCCATCTCAATTCACATGCCCATTGCGATTTGCAAGTTTTCCAGTCACATACATGCTCATACCCATTTATAACTCCATACCACTACGCCTGGGCATTCACTCTCCATTCCGATGCTCACTTCCAAGCACAGATTAGGCTATCCACACAGAGCGCAAGTCTATAAAAGGAAGTAACTCCTCCATCTTTTTCTCTAATCAGACAAGAATGAAACTGTAATTACGCTCTTAAAGATAGGTTTGTGTAAACCAAGCTCAGTGTGAGTTATTTCGCCGGTATGTAATGTAATATGAATTGTACAGAAGTTTACGGGCTTGGTTTATGCGGATGTGTTAGAAGGTTAGATTTGTGTTGGTTTGGATTGGATAGCGAGAGGGGGTTGGGATGATAATGAAAGATGATATAGGAAATAGGCAACGCTAATGCTAATGATTGTGACAACAACACACTTTCAAATCAAACAAGACAATAAAATAAGACGAGAACAAACAAACAAACCCAACTCGTTCTCCATAATCCCTCAGTCCCTACCAATATTCCCTACCGATATTCCATACCAACATGCCCTCTAAACTTTCTTCTCACATTCTTAAACACCCAGTTAATACTGAGATTGTCGAACTATTCCCATAAATCTTTCGAGATTCCCATTTACTGCTCGTATGATTTTCAAATATCTTGGTTTAGATGGTTAATTTATAGGTGTTGAATGAGGGTTGAAAAGTAAAGTAAGACTCCAGTATAGTGGAGTCCAAAGCGGGATGCTCATTTTGGGGTTTTTCTATTCACTTTCGATGCACTCGTCATACACTCACCATCTCCGTACTATCTTATATCTCATCCTGTCCCATCCCCATCCCAAGTCACCTTTCCAGACACAAACACTACTCAACATTCACCAGTACAAAACCCTCCCCAAACCCAAACTTCAAGGGACAATCTCAAGCCCAAATCCGAACCCCGAGTTACTCCACATCCATATCTACTGTCTATAAAAAGAAAGCAATTTCTCTACTTTTATAACTCAAGCTTCAAAAAAGTGAGTAAAAGATAAATCAGTTTGATGGGCGATATTGATGTTAGTGGTAGTGGATAGGATATTATTAACGAGGTATTGAGATTGTGATATATATTGGGGTACGGGAAGTGGGTTTGTGGAGAAATGGGTATGGTACTGGGGCTTTGAGATGGGAGGAGAATCAATGATGTTGATGATGAGAATGGGATTGAGAAATATGACAGTAAGAGAATTGAAGATATCAGGGGAGAGATAGAATGATATATGACAATAAAACAGTTCGAGAAACCCAAATAACATACCTAGCTATATTTAACCATCGACAACAAACACCTGCTGTGCGATGCTAATTTAAACTTTCCCACTGCTATACGGTAACACAAAATGACAACATTAACAAAAATACCGTAATGATCATCTGCAATATCAACCCCCCTCATCCTCTCCTCTCCTCTCAACAATAACTGTGTCATATACGATATGCCACCACCTCTCACTCCCCAATATACCTCCCGCAACTCAACTCCACAAAATCAAACCTTGTCATCAGAAGGCATTGTGTCTAATTGTAATTGACTGTATTATACTCTTAAGGATCCATCTCCCTTTTATACTTCAAGTATCCAGCATTCACTATTTAATGTTCCACCTCTCATGGGATAATCAACTATCTTCACGAACTGGAGTGTGTGTAAAACAAGCAGTCCAACCCATCGTACTAATACCCACTTATCCTTTTCTTCATCCATATACTTACCGCCCTTGATCGTTAGAATATATCTATACATAGATCAATATCAATATCATCAACATCCAGAACATCAGCAAACAAAATAGATATCTGAGATTTTCAAGTCTGAATCAAAGTTATCATACCCCCTCCTCTCTCCCCACTAAATACAACGAGTATTAAAACCATATAAAACTCCCATCAATCCATCTATTTCCACAAATCTCCCCTTCCACCCTAAATATTTAAAAACTACACAAACACCCTCTCGAGCTCATCACCATACCCCTCTCACTTATGACTCGACACAAACCCCTTCAACTTACTAAACGGATTATGACTATGATGATGTTTACTCATATCCTCCGGATCCGGAAACCTGCCCGTTGATTGTCTCCCCGGGGTGTTACCACCCTCATTCGCGCCCCCCACCCCAGGAATCCGTTCCTGACTCGAATGTCCCGACCAATGACCCAACTCCTCCCCAATACTAACTTCAAACGTCCTCGGCATCCCACTCACGAAACCCGATTGATCGACTTCCCTCCCCGAACTAACATCATCATATGGAAACGCATACCCCCTTCCTTGATGATTAGCTTCATGAATAAGTCTCGCGTAATGATTTGTTTTTTCCTCTCGGTAATAACTATCTATTTTTTCGTTGTTCGGTTGGAAATCGTTGTTTAGTAATGTACTTCTGTTTAAAGCTGCGCTGATACGAGCTGTAAGTGGACCGGTACAACCTGCGTTGTTTTGAAAGGGGCCGGTGCTACAGCTGAAGATATCGGCTGTGGAGGGTTTGGTGAAAGTTGCTAGTCCCGGGAAGACGAGTTCGTTGGTGGAAGGATTTACTTGACCTTTTATTTGGCCCCACTCAGCTTGCGTATCGACCGTCAGTGGAACAGTTTGGTATTTTCTCCAAACAGCATCTACATAATCATCATAAAGGCCGTTAAATGCTTTTCCACCGGTTAAAACCATGCCGTTATTTGGGGATAGGGCTCTGATATTTTTGCCATCGGGGGATGTGACGACTAATTTATCCCATCCGAATCCATCTTTTTTGGATTGGGAAATTAGACCTTGACAGACTGTTTTCAAGCCATCGGGTTTGAGACCACGGATTTCTTGTGAGGATCCATCTGTGGTTACCAATCTCATTGAAATTGGGAGACTGATGAAATCGACATAGCTGGTTGGGGTTAGTATTTATATATATAACAATCCCATATCAAAATTTGTAAGGGAAGAGCTAGGAAAACACAAACCTAATATTCGCATAAATCTGCGTCTGATTAAACGTAAACTCACAAAACGCCCACTCGGTATGAGCATTCTTATCACTCTCATTCGTAACACTTGGCTCCACCAACGCCGGCCCCGGATTTACGAAAAATTCCAATTTCTTTCCAATTGAAAACCAGATTCTCCCGCCGGCAATTAAAGGGATGGTTGCGGTGATTGTGCTTCCTTTTCCGCCGAGGGGAATTGCACAGTCGGCGCTGAGAGGATGTACGGTATGTGGTGGGGAGTCTGGGTAGTAGGGTGTCTTTCCGTCGGATTGAAGGAGGAATGTACGGTTGGAATTATTTATTGCGAGACCGGTTATGTAGGCGTAGACTTGGGGTGAGTTGGTGCGGTTTTGGAGGGAGATGGTGAGGGTTTGGGACATGATTGGTTTTGTGTTGATTTTTCCGATCAGTTGACTTTTTGTTTAGTTGTAAATTAATTAATTAACTATTTCGTATATTTAAAATAGTGATGAGTAAAGCTACCGGTATGAAGTGGGAGGGAAGATGTTGTATTTATTCTTCATATATAAACCCCAAAATAAACACCAGTACCCGCAACAAGGTTCAAGTTTCAAACAACCAAAACCTCACCCAATACAAGAAAACATGTCCAATGACGTACCCAAAACCAACACACAGTATCTCAGTATTCCAATACCAATAATCCCCAATTTTCTCGTGCTTCAATTGATTCACGCTCCAAAATTCAAAAGCAGGTTATATAAGTACCCAGACTCTTCCAATACAAAAGAGCAAGTCGTTTGGAAGACACATTTGTTGTTCGAGACAACAGTCAGAGTGGATACTGATAGCGATAGGCTAGCAATTGGCCCCGCTGCCCAGCCCCAGCCCCAGCTCCAGCCTCATTAGAGGCAGGGACAAGTTACGTACTGTACCGTACATGGAAAAATCTCGACGATATCTCTGGTAGGCGTGGTGTAATCTCGGGATGAGTACTCCTCCACAGAGTTTCGCAATGATTTTCATCGCTATTTCCCGGTGAGCTATATCTTCTGGTATCCAAACACTGTTGAATGTTTAGCAACGTAAATTTTTATGCGAATCATAGAACAATATTATGATTTTTTTTGGTATTTGGTAGTTACTCCGGATAGCAACTAACCATGGTATCGAATATTAGGTGGGCATACAGACTATTAGTGTACAAGTTGATGGGAATAATCCTTCACTTCTTTTCCTTCCCCTCTGGCTTCTCTTCTTTCTTTTCATCCTTCTTCTCTTCCTTCTTATCATCTTTCTCAGTAGCACCCTTCTCCTCATCCTCACCTTCATCATCAGTTTCTTCTTCATCTTTCTTCGCCGCCTTCTCCTTTTCCTCCTGAGCCAATAACTCCCTTCTCTCCTTTTCTTCCTTCTCCAAAGCTAACCACTGCTTATCCTTATCCTCCTTAACATAATCCACCGCACTCTTAAGCTGGGAATCCTTCGTAACAATTCTACCTCTCCCCACCAAACTAGCTACAATCGCAGCCCCAACAATAAACGTCAATACAAATCGATATGTAGCATACCAAGGAGGGAACCAGCCTCGAACAGTCGCACGCGCATCTGCAAAATACATAAATGTAAATGCGGTGAATTGTGATATAAGTGCGTATTCAACAGGCATGAGTAATGTGGGCCATGCGACGGCTGGTGCGATAACTCCGATCATGTAACGACGATAACTATGATATCCTCCATAACCTGCATATTCGAGACCCCAATGAATAGCGCCGAGGAAGGAGATAATCTGATATATGATTAGCATCTCAATAAGGAATTGGGAATAGGAAAAAATAACTTACCACAGCACCATACCCTACTTGAATTGGAGTAATTATATCAAGCAATTGATGCGCAGTATCCAGCGAAAATAGATATCCCTGACCAGTAGCATGCGCATGATTAATATCATAAGCCAAGTAAACCGTCGAAAGCGACGTCGCAGCATATGGTAAAACCCCCGCAGCACCGATAATCAACGACTCTCTGGGAACATCCGTAAGCGCGAAGGTTTCCTTAATCGTCTTCAAATCATCCTTCACCGAGCCATGTTCACTTTCTGGATTTGGACTTGGCTCGAAAACATGACGAACTGATGATCCTGCTGATACTTCATCTGGATGTGGTGGAATTTTGGTATTTGCTATTTTTTCTTCGGCTTTTAAATTGATGTGGTCGTATGGTGGACCGGATTCTGATTTCGTGGCATAGAATTGGGATGTGGTTTTTGGTCGTGCTGGCAAGGAGGATAGGATTTGTGGTCGGATTTTGGGTATTGTGTTGAGAGGTGAGGGATATTTTAATGTTGATGAAATCCCACTATAACATGCTCTTGAGGATTGAGTTTTTGTGAAGCTCTTAAAGATTGAGCGGGTGGCAGTGGTTCGAAGCATGGTTTTGCTTGTTGGTTTTTGTAACCCTATACCCCGCAATTGGATTGGAATTCGGATGATGTGAAGCAATGAACCTGTCCTTGTTTGATAGGTAGGTATTTATGAATTATGGTGTGAGTTTTGAGGGAAAGAGCAATTGGGAATTGATTTGTTTACTTAAAAGTAATGTATTGTATTGTATTGTGTTTTAAATCGAATAATTTTGAAGTATCTCAAGATGATGAAAGAAGGGGCAATAGAACAAACCGGAATAGGATCTTCTTTTACTTTTATGTGTAACGTTTATTCAAATTTCATCATTACCTTGTACTTTGTATGATGTAGCTATCTCGATTTTCGTTTGGTAATAGATATTCATCTAGATACTTAATAAGTATGAGTACCTAGTAGGTATCATCAAGAGAGTTTTTGATAGCTTTCCTGCTTTCTTGTTTATGAAGATCCATCATCCATAAAGCTCTTTTCCATGTTGAGAGGGGTTTTATTTTAATGTACGTCATATTTTTTACAGCTCCACTTCTCACTACAGTATATTTTTACTTTATGCCACAAACACCCTTCATCCTTTCAGCAGTGCCACCAGCTAAAAAATAGTTCTGAGCACTGATCTTTAGGTGTCCTTTGCTTTAAAATATAGTGGAATTTTACTGATGAACTGACCTATAAGAATCCCTTATTTCATGGTTCAGCGTATTGAACCCCTGTGTAATGTCTGCGTGCCAATGAGCATCAACAAGGATGGTGGAGGGGGAAGAAAAAAGTTGAAAGGATCAGGTTTATTAGCAGAGGGATTACGAGTATATTTTTAAATATATCCATTTACGTGGCAATTATATTAATTTGGAAAATTTTATATGATAACAACATTATTGGAGTCATATTATTTACATTTTAGTACATCTTGTTAAAGGTTGAATCAAATTTAGACGATATTCACTCCTCGCACACAATTTTTGTGGTGAGTTTTTCATTCTTGATCTTTCCTTCCTACCTAGGTATCACCAAGAAGAAGCTTGTTGGGAGTCGAGACCCCGAACATTTTACCTAATTACTGGTACCCTCTCTGACCTTCCAAGTTTTCCAACGCGTACACCTACGATCCTGATAGAATTGATAAACGAATCGTCATCTGCCACGACAATTTGACAAAAAAATCGATCAAGAGTGATGGAGTAAATACCTGCGATACTTCTACCCTGATACCCCGCATTCAAACTCACGAACACGCGGTCGCGAATGACAATCATCTATCGGAATAATTGATTGAGAGGTTCCCGGCCCGGGTGAAGGCAACAAGGACTGAAGATGTTGGAAACCCTCGTATCATCGCTGCTTAATCGATTCCTGGGCATGTACATACAGAACTTCGATCCTGGACAATTGAAAGTTGGAATTTGGTCGGGAGACGTTAAATTGAAGGATCTAGAATTGCGGAGAGAGGCGTTGGATCAGTTGAAGCTACCTATAAATGTGGTGGAAGGACATCTGGGTGAACTGACATTAAAGATACCATGGTCGAATCTTAGAGGTCAGCCTGTGCAGGTAGAAATCGAAGATGTATATCTGCTGGCTGCGCCAAGGGAAGATGCAGAGTGGGATGAGGAAGAAGAAGAGCGAAGGCGGCAGGTTGTCAAGATTGAGAAGCTTGATAGTGCTGAGATGCTGAAGGATCAAAATAAAGAGGGTATGAGCTTAGAAGATGAACAGAAGAGTCAAACGTTCACCGATAGTCTCGTCACCAAAATTGTCGATAATCTCCAAATTAGGGTCAAGAATATTCATGTGCGCTACGAAGATTCGATATCAGCACCAGGACATCCATTCGCTCTCGGTCTCACATTACAAGAGTTCAGTGCTGTTAGTACAGATGGGAATTGGAAACCAACATACATACAGAATTCGAAGGGGACTACGCACAAACTTGCTACCTTGGGAGCTTTGGCGGTGTACTGGAATACGGACACGGATTTACTGAGCACAGGAAGGCAAACGGATGTACCTGGCGGGAAAGAGGTCGCATCGCACGATGAAATGCTCAAACAATTCAAAGAGATGATAGTTCGAGGCGAGGATCCGAATAATGCTAACCATCAATTCATTCTCAAGCCTGTCAGTGGTCAGGCGAAACTCGAGATGGATAAGACCGGCAAGACAGAGGTCCCACATATCAAAGCTGGCTTGGTTTTTGATGAGATAGGAGTCGTGTTGGATGATCACCAATACCGAGATGCGCTAATGATGGTGGATCTATTCCATTATTTTACCCTGCACCAAGAGTACAAGAAATTGGCGCCAAAGGATGTGAGACCGAAGGATGATCCTCGAGCTTGGTTCAAATTTGCTGGAAATGCTGTTCTGAGCAAGATTCATGAGCGTAATCGCCGATGGTCCTGGGGTTATTTCAAAGAAAGAAGAGATGATCGTATTCGATATATCGAGCTTTTCAAGAAAAAGAAGAAGCAGGTCGAGCCGATGACCGCAGACGAGAACAAAGAAATAGAAGCATTAGAATGGAAACTCGACTACGAAGATATGCGATTTTGGAGATCATTGGCAAGGAATCAGCTGAAGAAGGAGAATGTTGGTCTCAAGAAGGAAGCACCGAAGCAGAAGCAGGGCTGGGTTGCGTGGGCTTGGGGTGCTAAGCCGGAAGAACAAGAGGAAGATCCCGAAACATCGATGACAGAAGAGCAGCGCCAAGAGTTATATGATGCTATCGAATACGACGAGAAGAAGGCTCTTGCTGAAAGTGTAGATCTACCACCGGAGACGGTGAAGTTACAGGTTGAGGCGTCGCTTAATACTGGTAGTTTCACTTTGAAGCGCGATCCACATGATAACACAGTTGAAGTTATCAGTCTTTATTTTGATGCTTTCAAGGCTAAATTCTTGCAAAGACCTGAATCAATGCTGGCCGATGTTAGTCTTGGTGGCCTCAGGGTAAATGATGGAACGACACCTGATAGCTTATTTACTCAGATTGTGCGTGTCAAAGATGCTCCGGAGAAACCAAAATTGATTTCAACTGGAGATGGTGAAGAAACAGAGGTCGAGGATCCCTTTTTCCAGTTTCGAGTTGAGACTAATCCACTCAACGATGCTGGTGATGTCCTCCTGACTGGCAAACTTAAGCCACTCGAGGTTATTTACAATCCCCACTTTGTGGTTGGTATAGTGCAATTTTTCAAGCCACCAGAAACGCATATGGAGTCTATTGGAGCTCTTATGGAATCGGCCGGAGCGACGGTAGAAGGCTTCAGGCAACAGACCCGAGCAGGTCTTGAGTTTGCATTGGAAGAACACAAGACTATCAATGCCAAGCTGGACCTACAAGCCCCTCTGATCATCATTCCTGAAGATATAACATCGAAACGTACGATATGTCTCATTATTGACGCTGGTCATATCAGTGTTAATAGTGAACTGGTCGATGAAGAAACCATGCGCGAGGTCCAGTCAAAGCAGAAGCAAGCCTATACAGATGACGATTACAAACGGTTAGAATCTCTTATGTATGATAAATTCGTGGTGAAACTTTCAAACACGCAGGTTTTGATCGGTCCTTCTATTGAGGATACAAAAGCACAGCTTATCCTGCAGGATGATCCACAGTTCATGCGCGTCGTGGAGAAAATCAATATCGATTTCATCGTCGAGACATCCATCATCCCAAAAGCGCCTAATCTCACAAAGGTAAGAATTACTGGTCGCCTTCCGGTATTGCAGGCATCTGCCTCCGATAAGAAATACAAAAACTTGATGAGAATCATCGATGTGTCCATCCCGGATCTTGATGCAAAAGAATTACCCTCTCAAACAGCCACTCGTAAGTCTAGTCGCAGAGCATCAAATCTCTCGTTGCGCCAGAGCACTCCCAATAAGAAGGACCGAGCACCATCTTTCGCATTTTCCAAGCAAGAAGCTATCATTCTTCGGGACGAATCGTCTGATGATGATGACGACGATGATCAGTTTGAAGACGCATCTAGTGGCGGCGAAAACGATAAGCTCAAGGTGCAGCAGAAGAATTTCGAGCTTAAATTTGAGGTTGGACGTCTTCAGGGTTCGCTATTCAGAAGCGATCCGGAAGGCGTAAAACCCGATAAGCTGTTGGTAGAGTTGGTTGCTGAAAACTTTGGCGTGATGGTTTGTGTTCGACCATACGACTTGATTGTCGAGACTTCACTTAAATCAGTTGTTGTGGATGATTATGTGGAGAATCCATCTGCGGAGTTCAAATCCATTGTGTCTTCTGGAGACATAGAATCAGAAGAACACGAGGACCTCATACAGGTGAAAATGATCAAGGTAAATCCACACTCACCGGAGTTTATGTCGAAATACGAAGGAGTTGAAATCAATGTCAACGTTGCAATTTCAACAATCAATTTAGTAGTTACACGGAAGACACTACTCACACTTTTGGACTTCATTCTGGTGACTTTTACGAATCAAGATGGTCCCAAGCAGTTACCTGAGCCAGCTGCTGCCCCTTCAGGTGATCGATTGGGTGTGCCTGACGAGTCACCTTTTGAAGAGGCGGAAGTTGTGTCGCCGCCAAAGTCAAACGACTCCGGATCCATTCGCGTGAAGATTGACCTTAAAAGTATCAGGATGATATTGAACAACGACGGTATTCGGTTAGCTACTTTATCATTCAACCAAGCAGACGTTGGTATCTTCCTTCTGGGTAAAACCATGCGAATCGGGGCCAAGCTGGGTGATCTCTCATTATTGGACGACGTCAACCAAGGAGCTTCAACAGACTCGAATCTCCGCAAGTTGATTGCTATCGAGGGAGACGACCTTGCTGACTTCCGCTACGAAACCTTCGATGCGGAAAGCAAAAATACATACCCCGGCTATGATTCATCAATCTATTTGCGTGCCGGATCAATCAAGGTGAACTTTTTAGAAGAGCCATACCGGAAGATCATTGAGTTTTTGGTCAAGTTTGGCAAGATGCAAGCCATTTTCAATGCTGCCAGACAGGCTGCTGCAAATCAAGCGTCACAACTTCAACAGAGCACGAGCCGTATCAAATTCGACGTCAACATCAAGACACCAATTGTTGTTTTCCCTCGTGTGACGAATGCGGGCAGTGGGAAAAGGGATATGCTGACAGCGTATCTGGGAGAAATTTATGCCCAGAACAAGTTCCAGCCCCTTGACGATTCAGAAAATGCAACTATCGCGATGATGCTTACTGCAGGTATCAGAAACATTCGATTGACCTCGGACTTCCATTTCCCCGAAGACAAACACGAAGAACTCGAGTTGATTGATAAAGTTGATCTCGGTTTCTCTATCACCTATGCTGAACATACTGAGGGGGCGCTTAGACCCGATCTTGAAATCGAAGGTAATATGTCGGATTTCAATCTACGAATTACCCAGCTGCAAGTCAAGTTTCTTTTGGAGTTGGCGAAATCAGTTCCGGCTGCATTTATGGTCGACTCAGACGATAACCAACAGCAAGCCGTGGAGGACGTTCCGAGTTCAACGGCGAAAAAGGCGAAAGAGGTGACGCCTAAAGAACCATCACACGAAGAAAGTAATGATAAACTTGTGGATCTTGGCCCAGAGCTGGGCAGAAACCCGGATAGCTGGACGAAGCTTGATCTATCTTTCCACGTCAATACTATTGGACTAGAGTTAATTCAAGCCAAAGAGCATGAACCTGTCGGAGATCTCGCAGACGCAAGCTTATCCAAATTCTCTATGGACAATACAAAGGTTAAACTGCGAATGATGACAGACGGGTCGCTGGAGTCGGAGTTTTTGATTCACTCCTTCACCATTCAGGATAGCCGGAAGAGGGAAACGAACAAATTCCGAAAGATCATGACATCTTCGAATAAGGATGTGCAGCAATTCATGGCTAGCGTCACTATTTCGGGTGGGCTGGAGCGCAACCTCATTGCGATATTATCGATAGATAGCCCCAAAATCATCTTCGCTCTAGACTATCTGTTCGCTCTACAAGCTTTCATAACCCAGGGTTTGGAAGTAGAAGAATCAATATCGAACGTAGATGAGGACGAAACGGAATCGGAGAACGTTTCGGATGCAGATTCGATGCAGGTTGCCAAAACAAAGCCAGCAAGCACTCGCGCCAAGACACTCAGCAGAACACCAAGTGAAAACTCATCGTCATCCAATTCATCTTCAATGAGTGTCGCTTTCCGCGTCAATGTGGTCGATGCACAAATCATTCTTATCGCAAATCCACTCAGCTTGAGCTCTGAAGCCATCGTATTGGGAACAAAGCAAGTCCTCATGTCACAACAGCATGCGTTGACCCTTCAGGTATCGGAGATGGGCATGTTTCTATGTCGAATGGATAAATTCGAGGACACTCGATTGAGAATTTTGGATGACTTTTCGTTGCAAATGTCTATGGATAGCTCGCAAACTGATGCTACTAGCATACACCTCGATCTTGAGCCACTTGTACTACGCCTGTCACTTCGAGATATTCTTCTTGCCATCCAGATTGTTCAGAGAGCCTCGGAACTTTCTGGTAATGACGACGAAGAAACTAAACCAGTTGCCTCTGATGTGAAGGCTAAGCAATTACACAGTTCTTCCAGCCTCAAGCAACGAACAGCAAGCGGCAAAGGTGGATCGACATTGAAGAAACCGCATCCTAGTACAGTTGCACCGCCCAAACCGACTACCCAGGCTGGGAAGCAACCGGTCCGACAGAAGCACGAGGAATTAACCGCAAATTTGGATGGTTTGCGACTCATCTTGATTGGCGACCTTCACGAATTACCAATACTTGACTGGAGTGTCAAGAAGTCCGTGATTTCCGCGACTGACTGGACCAGTAACCTGAGAGCAGATACAGCTATTAATACATTTATTAACGTTTACAATTTCTCCAAGTCAGCATGGGAGCCATTGATTGAACCTTGGGAGCTAGGATTGTTGGTGGCTAAAGATCCAAGCAAGGATAGCATGTCGATAGACCTAATATCGAAGAAGATGCTCGAAATCACGATGACCTCGGCCACGATCGCTTTGGCTTCCAAATCTGCCCAGTTCCTATCTCGAGCCGATGACATATTATCCAAACCGCGAGGTGCTGACGCTCCTTACAGAATCCGGAATTATACTGGTTTCGATATACATGTTTGGGCTGATATTCCTAACGTTGAAACTGATATTGCCGCACGGCTCGAGGATGGTGAAGAAGCTGCTTGGCGATTCGAGGATTGGGAGAAGATGCGTGAAAACCTTACGCCTGAGAATAGCAGTGGTTTTGTTGGGTTGAAGCTTGAAGGAAGCGGTTTCGATAGTCTTGAGAAGATCCCGGTTAACCGTGAAGGCGAAACACTTTACAGTCTTCGACCCCGCAAAGATAAGATTCTACATCGATTACTGGTTGAAGTCACACTAGGCACGGACAATGTCAAGTACATCACGTTCCGATCACCCCTTCTGGTTGAAAATAAGACTCAGATTCCTGTGGAGTTGGGTGTCTTTGATGCCCAGGAAGGTCACTTGCTTAAAATTGAGAAGATTGCCCCAGGAGAAAGTCGCCCAGCGCCTGTTGGAGCTGCATTCTTGAAGTCGCTATTAGTGCGACCAGATCAAGGATTCGGTTATTCTTGGTCTACCGATGCACTCTTTTGGAAGGACCTACTAAAGAGGCCTACTAGAACCTTGATTTGTAAGGGCGATAATGGCGACAGGACACCACCGTTCTATTTCCAGATGAATACTATCTATGATAAGACCAAGCCTATCACAAGGTAAGTTTGATGTTTCCACCGTGATTCTTATCCATCTGCTAACAATGAGAAAGTATTTACCCATACATGCGAATCCGACTTTCGGCGCCCATCGAACTCGAGAATTTGCTGCCATACGACTTCAAATACCGCATCTATGATAAAAACACGAAGAAAGATTGGACAAACTTTCTTCGCAAAGGAGGACTAAGTCCAGTTCATGTGGTGGAGTTATCGCATCTCTTGCTCATGAGTATTGATATGCAAGATACGGTTTTCAAGGCCAGCGAATTTGCCATAATCAACTCGAGCAATCAAGAAGATTTCCGCAAAGAGTCGAATATCGTTTGTAAGGATCGGGATGGACTTGCACTAAATCTCAAACTGCATTATTTCAAGATCCCAGACAGTGGGGGAGCTTTCAGAGTCACAGTATACAGCCCATATGTGATATTGAACAAGACCGGATTGGAGATCAATATCAAAGCAAAGTCGTTACTTCAACAAGCAAAGACGGCAGCAGGACAAGGCTTCCATACGGATTCGGCAGACTCTGAGAGGAGGAAAGCACTGCCATACATGTTTGCTTTCAATGCAGATGATCAGCGAAATCGCGCACTACTAAAAGTTGGGAACTCAAATTGGAGTAAACCGCAAAGTTTCGATGCCATTGGTAGCAATGTTGATGTGGTTCTGTCATCTTCTTCGAACAATACCGAGATTCATGTCGGTATCAACATTGAGTCTGGAGAAGGGAAGTATAAGATGACCAAGGTTATCACTCTCGCTCCACGATTTGTTCTGAAGAATCAAATGACCGAAGAAATTAGCGTTCGGGAACCTGGTTCATCCGAATTATGGACTCTGAAGCCACAGGCACTGGAACCTCTACATTTCCTTCAGAAGACTCCGGTAAAGCAACTTACATTATGCTTCCCGGGACTCAACAATCAATGGTCATCGCCGTTCACAATTTCCAATCTCGGCACTACACATATCAAGCTCGCTAAGGCTGGTCAAAGACAAAAGCTAATTAGAGTCGAGATCCTGATGGAAAACGCCACGATCTTCTTACATATCAGTATGGAGACCAAGAACTGGCCTTTCTCTATGCGCAACGAGAGCGACACGGAATTCATGTTCTTCCAAGCAAACCCGAACCTGGATGATGACGATGCCGAAGATCGTTCTGGCTGGCGCCCAATTCGCTACCGCTTGCCACCTCGTAGTATTATGCCCTATGCTTGGGATTACCCTGCCGCCAAACAAAAGGAGTTGATCATCAATGCCAACGGACGAGAACGCCATATCAAACTTGCCGAGATTGGTAACCTTATTCCGATGAAGATTGGAGGCAATGATGGAGATCCAAAGAATCAAAAGATCATTGATCTCAATGTGGCTGCAGATGGTCCCACGCAAACATTGATTTTGTCTAACTACAAAGCTTCCAAGAGTTTGTACAAACAAAAGTCGAGGACAAATTCAACCTTAAGTGTGCAGGGAGGATTTGAGGTAAAGAGCCAAGATATGGCAGTTAACTTCAAAGCCCAACTCAAACTTGGTGGCATCGGTATCTCATTGGTCAATGCTCAATTGAAAGAATTGGCATATGTTACCTTCCGCGATATCGCACTCACATACACCGAGTCAGCGTTGTATCAGACGGGTTCTGCCTCTATCAAATGGATTCAGATCGACAACCAACTTTATGGCGGTATCTTCCCTATGATTCTGTACCCAAGTGTGGTGCAGAAGAATACGAAGGAGACTGAAACCCACCCATCGGTCCATGTTATGGTTACTCGTGTTAAGGATGATTCGTACGGTGTTCTTTACATCAAGTATGCAACCATTTTGCTACAACAAATGACACTTGAGATCGATGAGGATTTCGTATGGGCTTTACTGGAATTCTCTAAAGTACCAGGAGCTTCTTGGTCCGAGACACATGAAGGTGTGCTCTGCGATGAAAGCTTAGATATCCCAGAACCAAAGCAAGAACAGTCTGGTCAAGATATGTACTTTGAGCTTCTCAATATCCAACCCATGCAGCTTGATCTATCATTCGTACGTACCGATCGAGTCAATGTTGAGGACAAGACGTCGTCAAAGAACCCTCTCATGTTCTTCCTGAACGTCCTGACTATGGCTATTGGAAACATCAACGATGCACCGGTTCGTCTCAATGCATTAATGTTGGAGAATGCAAGAGTATCCGCTGCCGTTCTGATCCAAAATATCTCAAACCACTACTCTCAAGAAGCACTATACCAAGTTCATAAGATCTTGGGTTCCGCGGATTTCCTCGGAAATCCAGTCGGTCTATTCACAAACATCAGTTCTGGTGTAGCAGATATCTTTTACGAGCCATACCAAGGATTCATCATGAATGATCCCGAACAGCTGGGTATAGGTATCGCTAAAGGAGCTACTAGTTTCGTCAAGAAATCCGTGTTTGGTGTTTCGGACAGTTTCTCCAAATGGACGGGTAGTATTGCAAAGGGTCTTGCGGAAGCTACTATGGATAAACAATTTCAAGATAGGCGCAGAATGACGAGATCGAGAAATCGTCCCAAGCATGCTCTATATGGTGTTACGGCTGGGGCGAATTCGTTTGTTACCAGTATTGCTAGTGGTGTAGGTGGATTGGCGAGAAAACCTCTCGAGGGAGCAGAACAAGAAGGCGCGTTGGGGTTCTTCAAAGGTGTAGGCAAGGGTGTATTAGGTGTTGTTACCAAACCCGCAATCGGAGTATTCGATCTAGCATCCAATGTAAGCGAAGGTATCCGCAACACAACCACCGTCTTCGACGACAATGGTCTTGACCGCGTTCGTTTAACCCGCTATATCGGATCTGACGGTATCGTACGACCATACTCTCAACGCGAGGTAGAAGGCTTCAGGCAACAGACCCGAGCAGGTCTTGAGTTTGCATTGGAAGAACACAAGACTATCAATGCCAAGCTGGACCTACAAGCCCCTCTGATCATCATTCCTGAAGATATAACATCGA
>JWJB01010500.1:0-11625 GCA_000812895.1 Rutstroemia sydowiana
ACATCAAATACGTAGCATTCAAGCCTCTTTCATTTATTTCCAAATCTTCGCATTAATTTCTAATTATTTTGTGTTATTTTATTTTTCATCGCTGTGGTTATCACTACAAATGCATTCGCATTTGCCTTCGACTTCCAACCCAAGCAACAACTCAACCAGCCACCACCACCCATCCAAAAACAACTCCATCATGGCACTCTCCAGCGAAATTTTCCTTCTTTCTTTTCTTTCCGACCCTCTAAATGTACAATAGCACCCCGCCCAACCACCCATCCATCCATACTTTCCTCCATTAGCTACCCAGCAACAAAAGAAAAAATAAGTGAATGAACAATAGGTACAGAAACCGAAGAGAATCTCTCATCAATTAGTTAGTCAGATCACGACTGCGGATCTTTATTTAATTTCAAGCCAAAAATTTGAAAAAGCAAAGCCCAACCATCAAGCCTCCTTTTCTTTCTTTTTGCTTCTGTCAAGGTGTACTTTCTTCCCTTCATCCCATCAACTGGGTGTGTCTGTATTCTCAAATCTAAGCCCCAAAAATTCATTTCCTACCCCGACTTCCCATCCCATTTCATTTCATAAAACGCCAATCTAAAACGAACCGCCCACGCAAAAGTACGTTGTATGTGATGTAACTAACGTTATTTGAATGTATGCCAGTTCGATTCTGTGCATATATCCACTTTATGCAACGGAAAAAAAAGACGAAACCAACTCTCAACTCATCTCCAACCCAGGATAAATTTTACAAAAAGAAAGACGATGGAATGCAAAAAAGCAGAAAACGGGAGCTGTGCACGGCACAAATAAAATCTAATGAGCATGGTCATGACCATCGTGATCAGAATGATTATGTTGTGACTCCACCGGCGCAGACGTAGAACAACATCCCTTGCCTTTGCAATCATCTACACATTCCAGCAGACAAGAATCATCATCGTTCCCACATTTCGGCTGACTAGCGCCATCTAATCCGACGGAAAGTCCCTCGGCATGGTCATGATCTTTATCTAGACAGAATTCCGGCTGTAAAGTAGCACTGTGAATACCATAAGAATGGAGACATTTTCTTGCTTCTTTGGCCAATTCCATATACTTCTCGCCGCCAGCTTCACCGATAGGGAAGGCAACTTGGATATGCATCGAGGCAACAAGTTGGGTGTCAGAAAGTTGCCATACGTGAACATGGTGGCAGGAAACCACACCGGGAATATCTTGGATATCTTGTTTGATATCGGTGACGTCAATATGGTCCGGGGTTGCTTGAAGAAGAATATTTGCGGTGGCTTTGGTGAGAGGAAGACACGAGCGAAGGATTATCAGAGTGATGAACAGGGAAACGGCAGGGTCGGCATAATATTTGCCAGGCCATTCTGTCAACCAAATGATAAGAGCAGTAACAATAACACCAACATTTCCAAGAGCATCGCCAATAACATGAAGAATCATAGCGTTCATTCCCATATCATCGTGGCTGTGACCATGGCCTCCGGAAGATTTCCTTTTTGGTTTGGTATTGTGATTGTGCTCTGCGTGCCAAGAGTCATGACGGGGGGTACCGTGCGAATGATGATGTTCTGCGTCATCTGCGTGATTGTGTTCTGCCGAAGAGCTACCATGTGAGTGGTCGATAAGGGGAGTTTCCTCGCTGGGTGCCGCTCCGCTTTCAACGACAGCTTCCTCTTCGGGTTCGCTTGCAGAATCCCCGCTCTCAATGCCATCGAGTTGGTGCTTGCTGGCATCGATGATGTCTTGTCTGAAACTTGCAGGGTGAATGCTCATATCCTCTATTCCAGAAAATCGAGATTTGCTTGTTCGTCTTCGATGACCATGTTGCCTTGAATTTCTACTAGCAGACCTGGTAACTGTGCTGGAGCTATCTCGAGCGGTGGATGCGTCTTCGTCTGGCTGCGAAAATTGTACGTGATTTCTGTGGGTAGCCTTGGCTACAACAGCTTCAGGGAATACGTCTCCAGCATTTGTATCGGCGGTAGCTTCATCACGATACGGTTCGAAATCGTGCGAATGGGCATGACCTTCTTCCGCTGCGCTGACTTCATCTCCGTGCGAGTGTCCATCTCCTGGACCATGCGAATGGCCATGTCCTCCCAGTACAAAGAAACCCACGATGTTCGAAGCCAGCCCCACGGATCCAACAACAAGTATAAGCTTCGGTGCGGTAATTACAGGTGGATCGACGAAGCGTTGTACAGCATCAAGGACGATCGTGATGCATAGCGCAATAAGGAAGACAGCATTGAAAAATGCACCAAGAATTTCCGCTCGCAGAAACTACAACACGTCAGTCTGAGCCCCCCTAGCCAGTATGAAAGAATAGTACTCACCCCAAAAGAATATTTGTCGGTTGTCTGTTTTTGAGCAGCTCTAACAGCCCATAGTCCGACAGCTAAAGATATAATGTCGTTCAACTATGCTCAAATTAGTATCCGTACACTCCTTGGCACCTCAGACCATTCTTACCATATGAAAGGCATCTGCCATCAAAGCCAATGAACCAACATACATTCCAACACTGAGTTCTAAAATGAAGAAAATTATATCGATCACTAGCATGATCGATATCCTAGTTGACTTAGACCACGCCATTTTGAAGGTTGATTGTACTCCGTAGAGAGGGAAGCTCTGTTATTGAGAAGTTGTCGGAATAGTGTACGTTAATGTACGATTGAATAAGGAGAGAGAAATAATGGCGTGGTGGTGCCGATAATATTCAAATGACGAAGGAGGACCCCCTCTTGTACTGCTGCTTGTGATCTTTTTATTTTGCGACTTCGGATCGGAATAATACCAGTTGACTGGGTTGAATGGCTTCGACTGGTTGGTGGCTGGCTGGCTGGCTTATGGTTACGTACAGTTTGGGATTGCTTCGGTGCTTGTCCTGGTTTATCAATCCTTACTCACACTTTGCTAATAAACAAACGAATGGGCAAAGAAACAGTTTTAAGGAAAAATCTTGATTTTGCAATGGAACGAACAAGAAGAGGAAGACAAGAAGGAGAGGGAATTTATAGAAGGCGCTGCTGTATGGTAGTAGAAAACAAGCTGATGTACTGAAATACGAGAATAATAAAATGAAAGATGGTGAATCAAGTAAAAAGTTTGATAATATGCAATAATTTATCTTATAGAGAATTCATTAGAACTATTGGTACAGGAAGAGTACAGAGAGGAGGGGAGATAGTAGAGAGTATGAGTATGGTAGAAAAAGAAGAAGAATTAAAATTATCTGAGAGTTTGTAGTGAATTGTTTGAAATTAATGGAGCTAAGAAGGTTATTATAAAACTTTTTTCCTCTATTTTTTTTTGTTTTGCCTGCTCCGGCCCTTTGGTTGCTTAGTGCTATACTTTAAAAGATTAATTTGTTTACTTGTAGTATTTTGGACTCGATGATGGCGTAAGACTTGAAAAAAAAAAAAAAAACAAAGATAAGATAACAAATGGTGAATGGGGAGGCAAAAATAAAAAAAAAAGGGAAAAGATAACTAAAGGTTAGTGGAATGACCCTTGTAAGGTAATACAAGCTCCAAGAAAGTGTGATTTTATAACCACGTGATATATCATCATATGATTATGAAGAAGAAGAAAAAGATTGAATATCAAGTACAATATAGGTACTAGGCAAAGAAATTGTTTCAAACCAGATAATGGATAATTCCTAAAATGTTTCACTAAAGACTAATCGGCCTTGGTAAACATACACCAATAGCAAATGTGTGCTGCGTGTTACCAGGCAACTGTTAGTCAGGATGATTTTGTGGAATCAACATATCCACGCATCAATCTTCAACACAAACTCATATATATAATTCTGAAGTCTAGAAGTTTGAACAATAGTCATTCTATCACGAAAAAATGTCTTGGTATCATCGTTGCTCAACATATGACTCCCCATGTAACGCCGCCATTTTCCAACAATCAATCCAAGTTTTCGAAATTCTCCTAAGGTATGCCCGACATTTCCTGGAATTATGCCGTCAATTATGCCATTCTGGCTACAATTGTGAACATAAATCATCCGTCGATTGTTGATCCTTTTATATAGATATTCCAAGGTAAGAATTATCTACCGGTATCCTGTGATCAATGGCGAAATACTGCTGCGAAGCATCGATGTAACCTAGAACAGCATCTCCCAATATATTTTTATTGCAAGTGATAGTGCTCGCTATCTCTTGGCTGATAGCAAGCATTCCCTCGCTATATTATAGGCAGCAAATCGCTGTGCAAAAGATACGGTCGTCCGAAGGTATTTGAGATTCCTAACCAGCATATACCCCGAATTTATAGTGATTTTAGATATGAGTAGAGACGAATTGATCATGTGGAGTCCAAGTCTGTTTTCAAAGCATCCACAGTAATCAGCAGGACAAAAAATGTTAGGAAAACCTGCGATGGTCAGTTTTGTTTATCCAGTATGTTGTGAGTAATGGATTGCTTAGCTCACCAACAAAAGCACACCAGCCACGGCAATGAGTTCAAATCCACCTGTTAAGGCCTTTCCTCTAATGATTTTGTACTGGTGTCTCCAACACCGGAAAAAGCCGATCAGTAAAGTCGTTACTGCAGCACCTTGGCATATACAAGCTAAAGGCTTTCCGATGACGGATACACCTATTGCAGGACTCGTAGTGGTGGAACTTCCAAGACGACTATATATTGGGTATGAGCCTGCTGTAGAACGAAATATTCAAGTAAAAGGCTGCTTACAAAAGTTGTGCAACTGATACTCCCATCATGGACAAAGCCAACGAAGTTCTGAGATATGCTAGAAAAGTCCTTTCCAAGGCTAGCGCAGACAGGTTAGTAATCTTCTATAAGATACTACACGGAGAATAAAACTGCATAGAAAGAAACACGAAAGTGATACAAAAGAGCACTGAACGAGATTGCCAAGATTATGAACCTTTCGCTGCATGGTGATATGCAGAGAACGCCTTTAGGTAAATAGGACAAAAAGTCCAATTGAAAATATGCAGAACGGTGATTCGGTCCTCGATTTCCGCATGCCAGAGGTTGAAAAGCTGCATATCCAACTTGAAGTTCATCTATTTGAATAGAATAAAAAAGAAGGCAACAATTCGACATACCGAGATGGTCTCTACAAGTAACATGATCGACTGTGACACTGACTTGATGTCGCCAAAACTTTGAGATAACATATCTCGTTCTACCAAGAATCCCAGTTGGTGCTGTGCTAAGGGTAGTACCGAGTGATGATGCGCGAGTATAATTCCGTCTTATCTGAGAAAGTTCTGTGGATTCCCACAGATCTCTATCTTCCGATCCTTCGGGAGATATCTCAGGTAACACTTGAGATTGGTCAGATCGGTCAATGGATTGACTACGATCTGTTGCAGCCATTTTTGCACTTGAACAAATCTCTTGAATTACCTGCAGGAATTTCCATGCAAGTTGGGTGGACAAATATTACTGTTCGTATGATTTGAGGCTGTATTGAACGTGCATAATTGAGAGGGAAAGAGGGAAGCTTCAAATATTTTCTTTGGAAAAGTGAAAACAATAAACAATATCAATTCTTATCTCTGGATATTTATTTACCTTTGGTGTGAACGGATATTCACTTGTGGGTACGTGTAAAGAAGAAGATGTTTTCTCTCGCAACTTTTGAATGTTATCGCGGTGAACATTGGGCTGCAATAATCAATTGGGGAATGCAATTCGCCACAACTCAATGGGCGGGGTGGGGTAGAACTACTAGACAAACCATGGCGTGGGCCTGGCCTGGGCCAGTTTTTGTTTCTATAAAACTACATCGGCACGTGAAGCCAATTTGGCTCACAAGGTCACCGTATTGTTAGCTAAGGAAAACTTAATAAAAAATACTCCTCCATAACTTTAACACTGCCTACCGTACTCTTACCTCCAAGTTGGCAATGTACCATTTTTTGTCAAAGATCTACAATGCAGGTGCAATTACTTCTATATATAAAACACTTTATATGAATTATTTTTGCAACCCCCATGATTTTTCCGAATGGCCGATAAATGTTCCGGATCTCCTTCATAAGTTCCCCCTTCAGAGTCGCCTGTGCTTATAGTGCAAACGAGCAAACCTTTGTGAGGCGAGAACGGCCCGTGAACCCGCTCATAGCGAAGATGCAGACGCGTCTGAACAAAGTATCGAATTACAATGAAAGTACATTGGTATACTATGAAATATTGAATTCATGCATCACATATTCTGTGCATATTGCCTCTTAGTATCATATCGTGGTGTGTTGTTGGAATTGGATGGTAATCCACAAAGATTCAAAATTATACGACGTGCTTTTCAGCCATTTCCTGTTCCTGAATGCTTTAGTGAAGTATTGAGAAGCTTTGTTACTGCTACAAGTGGAGGTTCTTGGGCCGACCGTTACGCCTTCCTCATATGCGAGAGGTCGCTGAGCCGGTCCGTCCATACCGTTATCATGAGGTATCCCAACAAACATTCTCACCTTTACCAGGCTTCCAAAGACCCACCGATGCTCCAAGTCAACCTATCACTAAAACGACCGGTCACACCGGCAGTTCCTTGCAATCAAGACAGGCTAGTAGGAATGGCACCTCTAGTCGATCAAATCTGACCTTTAATTGATATTAATTCCATTCAGCCGCTTCTAATGTATGGAACCTGCAAGTCTGCAAACCACTATCTGTTGATTACGCCTTATCTATTTGATTGCGGCGCATGGGATGTTTACCCATTCCCACCTCGGCTCTGGAGAAATTCATCTGACGCCAGCTGATGCGGGATCCGGAGGATTTCCATTACCTACCGAAGTTTGGGGTCAATTTGTTTTCAAATGTGACCAATTTTTGCGTTTGATAGCTTTATAAGACGTGCTTTTTACCCCCCTTCAATCTTTATCCCAGAGTTTACTATCAAAAGGGGTGTTTCGCCGCTGCCTTTCATATGCTACTCTGTCCTCACCCTTCTTGCTAAACTTCTACATAAATTATTTTCATCCCTAGGTATTGGGGATCTCATAAATTACTCTGTCGTTCATGGCTAGTATCTCCGAATCATCCTTTCGGTCACTCAATATGGCGGAATCACCAGACAGTCAAATCAATGATCCAATCTTCGACACATTCGAAGATGGGCTGGGTCTCTCAAACAGAGAAATCGTCCTGACACCAAGCTCCGAAATATCACTTCCAGATACACCCACTGACAAGGCCACAATTCATCCCAGGACAGCATCGCGTCACCTAGCTGCGTCCTTATCTCTTGAAGAACAAGTGAGACCGTGCTAAGATCCACCGCGCCAATTAAATGGCTAACATACTAGGTCTCCCTACTCGTTGCGGCAGATTTTTGGAGATCAAAATCCATCCCTTCAAAAGGCATACCTGCATTTAAGACTTCTGATGGTCCGAATGGTTAGTCAGTTCCTAGTCCATTGATCTATGCTGTACAACTACAAGCAGCAAGGTCACACAGCCATCCACTGCATTCAGTGAATGTGGGGGAGTTTTAGTCCTGACAAGGTGAATATACAGGTGCCCGCGGGGCCATTTTCAAGGCGGGGACAAAGGTTCGTTTCGCCAGATCCAACTGTGAGCATCCTTTTAACAACCTTAGGCTGCCTTGTTTCCTTGTGGGATATCCTTAGCGGCTACCTGGAATACCGATCTTATCTACGAAGTTGGACAGCATCTCGCAGACGAAACAAAAGCTAGACAAGCCCAGGTTTTGTTGGCGCCTACAGTTTGTTTACATCGTGGTCCACTTGGGGGAAGAAATTTCGAGTCTTTTTCTGAAGATCCTTTCCTGACAGGAAAGCTGGCAATCGCTTATATCAAGGGGCTCCAGGAGAAAGGTGTCGCCGCGACAATTAAACGTAAGACCAAGTTTGCGTGATTTAGCTTACCATGTATACTTGACTAATTAATGATGCTGCAGACTTCGTTGGTAACGAGCAAGAGACAAATAGATTGACCATTGATTCTCTTATGCAGGAGAGAGCATTGCGAGAATTATATCTTCGACCATTCGAAATGGCGATTCGGGAAGCCAATCCGTGGGCTGTTATGTCATCATATAACTTGATCAATGGGGTTCACGCGGATTCGAATGAACATACGTTGAAAGAGATTTTGAGAGGTGAATGGAATTATGAAGGGTATTCCATATTTGGCCGCATTAATTTCAAAGCTAACCAGATGTAGTCTGGTCATGTCCGATTGGGGTGGCACAAACTCAATTGCGGAATCTATTGAGGCAGGCTGCGATCTTGAGATGCCAGTTTCGACGAAGTGGCGTGGCGAAAAGGCAATAAAAGCTGTTAATGAGGGTAAATTGAGTCGAGAGGCCGTTGAGAAGGCTGCCGCAAATGTGTTGTACCTGGTCGAGCGAACCAAAGGATCGGATATGGCGGTCGAGGCTATGGAAGCAGAGGATGACCGAGAGGAAACTAGAACACTAATTCGTGAATTGGGAGTGGAGGGTCTGACGTTACTTAAAAACGAAGGCAATGTTCTACCAATCAAGCCATCGGAAACTAAAATAGCAGTTATAGGACCGAACGCAAACCGGGCAATTGCAGGTGGCGGTGGGAGTGCGAGTTTAAATCCATATTACAACACGATTCCGCTAGACAGTATCAAGGCCGTTCCTGGGAAGCAGGTCACATATGCGCTAGGATGTCACACCTATAAATGGCTACCTCTAGCAGCCGATTACTGTACTACAGCCTCTGGAGAACAAGGTGTCAGTCTTGAGTTTCACATTGGAGATAAGTTCGAGGGTGAGCCAAGAATCATCCAACGGAGAACAAATACAGATCTCTTCCTATGGGATTCTGTCCCCGAAGAAGTCAACCCAGTATGGTCTTGTAAAGCCAAAACCATTCTTACACCAACGACTACCGGTCTCCACACCATGAGCTTCTCTAGTGTTGGTCCTGGAAGACTACTTGTCAACGGTGAAGTCAAGGTCGACTTATGGAACTGGACTGATCTAGGAGAAGCTATGTTTTCCGGCTCGAAAGACATCTTGTTCGACATTCAACTAGAAGCCAATGTTCCCGTTGAAGTTGTAGCCGAAACTACAAACGAGATTCGTCCATTATATAAACAAGCCCAGCTGAATCAAACCCATGCGACGGGAGGCTGCCGAATTGGGTATAAAGAAGCTGATCGAGAAGATTATCTTCAAGCCGCTATCAACGCAGCGAAATCATCGGATGTTGCAATTGTTATCGTGGGTCTTGATGCGGAGTGGGAGTCGGAAGGGTACGATCGTCAGACTATGGATCTACCTGTTGATGGAAGTCAGGATCGATTGGTCGAGGCTGTGGTTGCTGCTAATCCAAGAACAATCGTGGTCAATCAATCGGGATCACCCGTTACAATGCCATGGGCCGATAGAGTCCCAGCAATTGTGCAGGGGTGGTATCAAGGTCAAGAGGCAGGTAACGCATTGGCTGATGTGCTTTTTGGGTTCAAGAACCCTAGTGGAAAATTACCTGTAAGTCTTTTCTCTAGCGCTTTAGTCCACTTGTCGCGTAACGGTACTTCCAGTAGCACACATCACAAGTATATCGCTAATGTCGCATGCCACACAGACAACTTTCCCCAAACGTCTCCAAGATAATCCTACCTATCACAACTGGCCTGGCGAAAACCTCAAAGTCCTTTATGGAGAGGGCCTCTACATCGGCTACCGACATTACGACCATTTATCCCTCGCACCCCTTTTCCCCTTCGGCCACGGTCTCTCCTATACCACCTTTGCCTACTCCTCCCCCACGCTATCCTCCAGCATTCTCACGGCAGATTCTCCAATCACCCTTTCGATAGATATCACCAACACCGGTTCAAGGGAAGGAAAAGAAATCGTCCAACTATACATCCATGACCCCAGCTCCAAATTGCCCAGACCGGAAAAGGAATTGAAGGGTTGGGCCAAGGTGGATCTGAAAGCGGGAGAGACGAATCAAGTGCATATTGAGATGGATAAGTTCAGTGTGGGGTATTGGGATGATGAAGTGGAGGGTGGAAAGTGGGTTGCTGAGGCAGGGCTGTTTGAGGGTTGGATTGGGGCTAGTGCGGCGGATATTAGGTGCGTTGTCCTCTTTAGTTACTTCTCCGTGCGTGATTTTTGATATGCTAACATGGCGGTGGTGAATAGGCACAAGATTTCATTCGAGGTCCAGGAGACTTTTACGTGGATCTTTTAGTCTAGGAGTCCATGACTATGGCTGGGAAACGAACATCAGTCAATGGCAGAGTTGCTTTTAGAGAGGGGAGATATAGGTATCAGACAGCAACTAATTACGAATTTCCTTTCACCAATGGTATATAGGTTGCTTTCTTGTCGGTCAGTTTGTTTTTTTGGGATATAAATACATAAATCTAACCTAAAAATATACAAGTTATTTTGTTCCCTTTATTTTACCTCTACGTCTCTCTGAGGATACGCGTGATGACAGTGCCATACTGGAAGCTTCTTTCGGGGTTGTGTTATGTATTCGTGCATCGATGGGTGTAATAATTGACAGTGCTGCTCTTAACACATGTTGCAGTATTCATGAAGACTGGCAAGAAATATGCTTAATGGTCCTACAAGCACACGATGCAATTTTCCGTTACTTTAATTAGAGCACACTAAAAGCATGGGAACAAAATACTTAGATTGGAGCAATAGCTTAGTTAAAGTAAGAGGCTAGATAAGCTGGTCCTACATAAGCATGGATTCCCATCTGAAGCATCCAGAAAAGAAGTAGGTCTAGGCTATTTCTTGGTACTCCTAGGCAACACGAGTGCCATTGTCTCCCATAGACCTTATCATCATCCTCCTCACTAAAACCCCTACATACCACCCATGCTCCCCCCTCCCAAACCTCTTTCTCACCCCCAATCCCCACCTCTCCCATTCCTTAACCACCGCGACCCCGATTTGGTGCCAACAGAAAAAGGTTCATGGGATCAAATTTCCCCTGACCGATCAACTCGATCTGCTCGATTGGAACACCGGGCATCGAAGCTGCGATTTCCAATGTCTTGGGGGAGTATTTTACGGCATCGTCCTTAGTGGGTTTCCCAACTCCTCTAGCAATTATCTTAGCGTGAGTGGCAGATTGCTCATCGAGAAGTCGTTTTTCGTTGTTTTGTTTCTCCTTGGATTGAAGGGCCTCCAATTCCGCCTGTTTATGGGCATATTTGGTACGAGCTTCGGATACTTGTTGTTCGAGCTCGATACGGGCTTTGGTTACTTCGGCGGCAGTAGACTTGGTTGCCATGGTGTAACCTAAAACTTCACGGAATGTATTGTATTCTGTTGGGAAGCGAGGCACTGCGATAGATCGATCCTGACTTCGTAGCCCTGACTAGAAAATGGGGCGATTCGTGTGACTAAGGGAAGGGCCACTGATCGGGTGAAGTTTAAGAAAAGTGCATGTTCAATTAACCTATCTGGGAAAGTGAGCTAGCTAAATACCCAAGCTCCTCAAAGTATTCAATCTTTTGAGGTAATAGGTTACCAGCAAAGCAAAGCAAGCAAACTTAGAAAGAGCATCCGCAACAGACAGACATGAGGCAATCCAAAGGTAGGCAACCATGAAAAGTACCTCTAACAACGATAAAGAGTGATTC
>JWJB01010501.1:0-14849 GCA_000812895.1 Rutstroemia sydowiana
ACATCGACTTGACTGGTGATCTTCCTTGGAGGTCTTTGCATACATAGTATCATGGGTGGTAGCCACATTGCATAGGCTAACGCATGCTACATCAATTTTTTTTTACACAACTGTTGTTTTCCGATTTATTTTGATTGCGCAGGCGTCAATTGGCCAAGTTTCTGAAGAGGGCAGATTAAAAAATGTTGTCGTTTTTCTCTACTTTCTCTTTTCTACAAACCTCATTAACGTATGTCATCGATCATATCTTAATTCGAAAGTCTGTTTTGATTTTTTTTTTTGATTATGTGGATACAACGTTGGGGGTTGTTACATAGTCTGATGAGAATAAAATGTGGTCTTCAACAGTTTTTGATGTCTTTGGTAATTTGTGATGTGATGTGATCACCTTTTCAAAAAGTCCTCCAAGAAAGATCACCAGTCAAGTCGATGTATGTATCAATTAAATGAATGAATAAATTAACTAGAATCTCCTCTTTGTACTGGCCTACCCTCTCCGTATTGACATATTCCTCTTTCCCCCTTCTCTCTGCTGTATCTTTATCCTTCTGTGCTACTTAGGTATGTAATTTTTCAAGAGTTTAGAATCGGCATTCGAGAGTCGAGAGTTGAAATTTAAATACTGGTAATGAAAAATAGATGCTATGTAGATATTGAAGACTAGATTGTATATACAGTACCTGGTATAGTTTAAATTTATATTGTCTAGGATTATAAATGGGTATTTATGATGGGTATTTATGATGATGATGGAATTGGGTTTATGAATTTGGGAAGGAATGTTTTATGGTATTATGGTTTTATGGTTTGAATGTTGGGATTAAGGAAGTTGGTTGTTGTGGGTATAGATATTTGGAATACCAGTTCTAGATATAATGATCTACTTAGTTTCAAGTGATAATTTGGCAGCACTTACCATGGATTCTCATTGGAAGCAGAAGGTATAAATGAGTAGGTTTATGTAGATGGATGTTTTGTCGGCTGGGCTGATGCTGGAGTTGATGTCGGGGTTATGGATGGATGAATGATATTTGGTATTTGGTATATGGTATGTGTTGGTGGAGAGCGTTGTTGTTGTTGTTGTTGTTGATGGTGGGTAAATGTAGATTAAGGGGTTCGGTGTGGATGTTGAAGGTTGGAGGTCGGAAGATTGGAGGTTGGAATGTTGGATTGGGAGGATAGGATAAATGTATCTACTATATTTGTATATAGTGACTCATTGACAGCGAGGTTCCCCATGTTGATGAATGAGGATTGTATGCGCTCGACTTGGTGAGGAGAGGAGAGGGGTTTCGGGATTGCATTTGCATGAACCGTTTTTCACTTCTTTTATTTCTTCTCCTTTCCCCCTCCTTTCTCAACCTCCGAGTCTCTATGTTCGATTCAGAATATTTAAAATCAAATACTTATTTGTATATACCATGCCTGGATGATGTCATGTGGAAGAATGGTAATGGAGAAGAGGTACGGATGTGATGAGTGGAACAAGACAGTAATCAATAAACTTAAAAAAAATGAAGCGTGAGTTCAGTGCATAGGGTTCGGAATTCTGATGTACTTGGTGTAATCTAACTTTAAGACATTTGAAGTTCCTTTTTCATATCCCTACTATAATCCAATCAGCTTATTCCTTCCGCCCAACTCCGAATTGTATTGCGTTTCTCATCATCCAGTCCAGGCTCAGAAATATCCCAATATGGCTGTGCTAACGCGGGAAGTTTCTTGACGTCTTTACGTTTTTGTGCTGTAAGTTTGCTTTCACTCTTGCGATACTGGTCTCGATGGCTTGATGTAATGTTGGTAAATCGTTCTTTGCCTTTCTTTCCATACTCATCCAGGGAGTGAGTATCGTCCTTTCGCTCTTTGAGTCTTGTATCGCTTCGATGATGTTTCGTTTTTGTTTTGTCGGGGTTTGAGTCGCGTGTTTTATGGCGTTGGTTGGGGTCTTTGGCTCGTTTTGATGTGCTTGGTTGGTTGTCTCTTGGTGCTTTTGATGATTTGTGAAGATTATTGCCGAAAAGGAAATTTAGGATGGAACTCTCTGTTCTTTTCGGCATTGTGATCTTGGCTCGATTGACCAATCCAGTATATATGAGGGGGGAATGTAGGGGAGGAATGAAGAAAACAAAGCAATTGGTATATTCAATATATACTTGTTTATTTCCAAAAACTGGGAAACTTCGTTCAATGTAGAAAGGGAATGAAAGTAAAGAAAAAGCTTTTTGGTAAATAAAGATAAATATTTATCTACGCTTCCACAATGTTGGAAGAGATCATTCCGGCCAGTAAGCTAGGCCGCTGACAACACTTGCTGTCAGCAAACCCAATAAGATGGTGAGCAGGAGTAAGAGATTCCATCATACTGATGTAGAGATCGAGAGAATATTCAAATCTCTGGGGATTCGATTGACTGATAAGCTACTTAGTGCTCAAATACTAAGATCGTAAGCAACTTCACGAGAGCTCTCAAAGATCATCAGCAAAGCAACGTATTTTCCTTCTTTTGTATAGTACTTGGTACTTCCAATCTTTCAAGATGGCAGATGAATACAAGCGATCCCATAACCACCCATATCTTACCATAATACATACAACTAACATAATAATAGAATGTGTCTGGATCATGCCCGCGGCCGTGGCTCATTACACAGGGCGGCTATAGACTTCGAAACCTTCAAATCAGAGTTCGAGGAGTTGTAGAGCACCACATAAGTTTCATTTTTGACAACTAGACTGCCGGTGGCAATACACGTATCCAAGATATATGTTGTGAAAGGATTCTCAACATCATTCGGTATGGCCAGTATTGTTGACTGGCGTATAGCCTTACTTGTACAATCTTGGATATTGTATGATGGGATGAGTTTGGTTGGAAAGAATTCATTTATCCTGGCTGGGCCTTCTGCACTTAGCCACATTAGCCACAATAGCCACACTTGAGCAACACCCGTTTCTAGGATTGGAACTCGTATTTTATGGTTACTCCACCGCTCAGACGAACTTAAGATCAGCAATCAATCATTCTTATTTCAAACAAGTCTATGTGGAGCAAAAAGATTGGGTGAAAATAAATACGCTTGAAACTGTTAGAAAGGATAAAGCCTGTATATTATTGATTTGATCTGGGTGATTTCCATCATCAATACGCCAAATGTACTGTATTTACCTTGAAGTTTAGGCATGGAGGTACCTAGTATTTCTAGCTACTAGGCAGGCCAGGTAGTGGTACTTGCTTTAAGCTTTTAGTGATAGAATTTGGAAGCTAAAAGGAATGGAAGTAATTTAGAACTACAGGTATCAATTGGTGTACTAACTTAAATTTATAACACTTTTTCGAGAAGACATTATTTCATCTCAACCCTTTCCAACGAAAATACAGTCCGCTCATAACAAATTCATATGTTCAAAAATGTATAGTATACAAGTATGCAGTGGCCAGGGCCAGGGTGTACTACAACTAGAACTACCTCCGTAGTCTGACAGGGAATTAAGGTGAGGCTGAACTTTTGAAGGTTGGGGGCAGGATTGAGTAGAAACAAATATTATCTTCAACATCTCTCAAGCCACTTTGTCTCCTACTCCGAGTAGGGACTGTCTGATTTATCATTTCACTTATATATGTTTTCAGACTGTATCTTTATGTCCTTCGCGCATATAAACCCCATCTTCTTCTAACCTCGTTATGTCTGCACTAGATGGCGTCAATCAAAATGTTATTGCGCTCGCAGCTCTCGTTATTTCACTCGTAGCACTATTTACGACAGTCGTCCAGGTTCTGCAGCAGTACTTTTCGAGTGCCGAAGGTTATCGACGATGTGCAGATTCGGTAATGGGGAAATGGGCCGAGGAGACGCATAGGAGGATTCGATGGAACGAGTTCCGATTCGAGGTGGTTTTTGAGACACCCGTCATATTCTTAGCTCCGCCAACGAACAAGAGAGGCCCACTTGATAAACCGATTCATTACATAGATGGGACCCCGGATTCATACCATAGGACGAAGGTTTTGGAAGATGCGGAACAGAAAGAGCAGGATAAAGCAGCAGGTCAACGTGTACGAACTGCAGACGATGAAAAGGCATCTTGGGTTACACTGTTATCATGTCTGCAGAAACAAGAGCGAGATTCAAGGGAGTGGGATCATGATGCCCGTCTGAAAACTCCAAAGGGTCTGCAATTCGGGCCTCCCGAGTACGACGTTGCCGTTGGTCTACAGGCCAAAAAGAGGTCTTGGGACTTTGTTCCAGCTAGCATTACTAGGCCATATGCAACAACTGCCGTATGTCATCTGGTGGAAATGACAGCCATGCTAGGAATGTATTGGAAAACTTTTGATCAGACGAATTGGAATCTTCGAGCGGAAGGTAATGGTTTTATCGTGACTTCGACCATGGTCCATGGTTTGGGTATTATGGTTGGGTTTGCCATCACAGGTAGATCTTCGTTCCAGGGAAATAGGATCATTCCATCTGAGGAGGTAGTAAAGGAATTGAGTTTTGGTACTGTTCCAAACATATTTGATGATAACGTATATCTCGAGAATGATCCGGAGTCTCAGCCTATACTACTTCAGTTCGGGAGTCAGAACGATGTAGCTTCGACATTGGAGTCACTCGGTTGCACAAACGATGTCTTAAAGAGATGGGAAAAGGACCATAAGCATATATTTTCAGGTTAGTTGCAACTACCCCAAATCTGGTGTGCGGTCTTCTTAACTATTCAATAGTTTCATTTGAACTCATAGGTATGCTTGGTAAGGTGTTTCGGCAGCGGGGCAGTAACTTCAGAATGATTCCGAACCCAACCCAGGACCCTTGGCCCAAGAAGGTCGGCACAAGGGCTTCTTGGAAGATCACCGAACTTATGAGAATTTTCCAAACAAAGCTCGTTCAGCTATCAGACGAGGAAGGATTCAGTGACAGGTTCTTCGACAAAAATCCTATAGCTATAATCATCAAGGAATGGGAAGATATCAGGTCCTTTGACTTCACCGACGAGACTACCCTTGGCATTGAGGCCCGGGAAGCTATTCATGATGCGCTCGATAGAACGACGCTTTTCCTCAAGGCCTACACCAAACAACAGAAGGTTCTGGATGTGGTAAAAGCGCATATAGATGAAGTCACTAGAGCACTCGAAGCTTCAAACTCTCCATTAAATTCGATCCTTCTTGCACATAAGGAAGAACCTCTGTTGGACAATTACTTTAACGTCATTCGCAAAGCTGTCTGCAAGCACGAACACAAACCAGAAATGGAACAGAAAAATATTATTTGGGTAACACTTATATACCGAATGCTTTTATGGCTCTTGATCCATGATTGGAACAAAGACGATAGATGTGGAGTTCCTTCAGATCTGAAGGGCAGTAGAATGCCAGTATTCATCGGCTGAAGATACAAGTGCAAGCCGAATGAGAGCACCGGACCAAAAGATATGGTATATGTGGAGGATAATGATGTGGTCACAATATGATGATAGTTTGTTTTTTGGCATATGATAAAAGCATTGTTTCGGTACAGCGAAGCGTTTGTAGTTGTTTCTGGCGCTATATATTGAAGCATAGTACTCATCCTTAGCATTATACCATCTTGAGCGATTATTTTGGATATAGAAAATCTTTATTTTACTTACTATACTGCACGAATCTATTTGGTAGTTTTGCTTTCGTATACTCTATGATTCACACTGAGCATTTGGTATGTATGGTGTGTTTTCGGGTGCTTTGTGATCATTAAATTGTGGTTGAAGTGCTTTACCATGCCTTCTTTCTTGATGTTTGTATCGTTATTCCTTGCCAATGCCAAATACAAACTCCAGTTCGGATGATAGTAAGAGTGGCAGTCACGATGGGATGGGCAAAGAAGCGTTCTTTCATCCATTGAGGGCAATGCTTGTTGTATATAAAAGTAATAGCCTGCAAGCCTCATAATCTCGCATCGTGCTTCAAAGGTTGAGATATCAGATCATTCATAAGTCTCTATCAGTGCGTGCCATACAAGAGCTACTTTGGTTGGCTGGATGAGCTATATAGTAGTGCAGCAAGGCTGCTATATCCAGATATGGGGAATGGAAGGTATACTACCGATATACTGGGTCTTCAAGGGGGGGTGGTGAAATTGTGAATTATTTGTTCATGTACAGTATGTATTACCATAATGAATCTGGCTAAAGGTTTCACTAAGGGAACTCAAAGAATAGGTATGAAATATACAGTACTAGGATGGTGAATTGTTTTCTTCTTTTCTTATATTCAAATTTTGTATGGTGAATTTCCTTACGCCTTTGGTGTCTGTGTGTCCTTATGCTATACTATCTATTGGTGAATGAATGATATGTATTGACCATTTCAAAATATCAAAATATCAAAAAATCATACAAGGAAGCTTTAGTGTAACTCTCCTGCTTTATATATACATGATAAGATACTATAGGCTGCCTGCAAGACCTTGCTGTACTAGATGGCGCCGTATTGGACATTACCATACTAAATGCTACCGTAATGAGTACATCTACCTTACAGAAGGGCGCTAAGTCTAGGGTCGAAACATTGCTTGTACAGTACATGAAGAGGATAAAAGGGTCCTTCTTCTTCCTGGATTCTGGACTTTTTCTTTTCATAATCAACAACCTCTTTCTACAAAGTCCAACTTTGACATCAACTACCTTTAGAGAATCACAAGAAAGAACTCTTTAACAACCTCATCAAGACTTTTGTCCCAGACAAACTCACTTAACTTTACCTTTTTTTTATAAAATAATTATTGTTTTCTTCAAAATGGGAAGAAATCAGGCAACCACAAGAACCATGGTCAATGGTAAGATAGTTGTAACGCCATATATCCCAATGGCGAAGCAGATCGCGATGGCTAGGGACCAAGCTGCACAGGAAAAGGCCAAAAAGGCTGAGGTGGATGTCAAAAAGGTTGATGTTCAGAAGGCCGAGGAGGCTAAAGCTGCTATGGAGCAACTGGCCAAGGATCTTTCTCCTCTCAAGATTTCTAGCCAGCCGGATCTTTCTCCTAAGGTTTCTACCCATCCGGATATGAACTTGAGTGAGGTCGGAGGTCGCAAGCAATTGATGATTGACCTCGACTTTATCCGTAAGGATGCTGATGGCCGTGTAAGTACTCTCTGGGCTACCCAACCTCCAGCCTCAACATGTATTTTTCCTACAGTCGCTAACATATCTCTCTTCCAGTGGACACCTACAAACATTAGAGCCATCACCTATCTCCTTCCACAACACGCGGCTTTTGTGAGCAAAGTCATCATCAATCTCCGGGCTCAACACCCTCAATTGCAATCAAACAAGTTGACCAATGCACGCATTGGGCAAATGAAGAACCTCTTCGCAATCCTCAATACCTTCAAGCTCGTAACTCTACATATCAATGTGCTAATCGACACCGAAAACGATTTTGCACAGATGAAGCTCGCAGCTGGTGTTTACGGAATGGAGTTCAATAAGTGGACTTTGTCCTATATCGTTCAGGAGGAGTGGGAGAAGTTCGGAGATGAGAACGTTCCTGAGCATCAGGTTAAAGAAGGATCGATGTTTGATAGGAGATTGGCGGGAGTCTTCAGAGTTGAATTTGGGGGTTCTTTGGTGGACTAGATGGTGATGATATAATGGATGGGTTGGCTCGGTTTTGAGGATGATTTCTATGAATTGATCAATGATCAAGATATCTTTCTGGGGATAGTTGTGCCTTTTTAGGATATGAGTGGAGAGTGTTCACAGGAGTTTTTCTTTTCCTCGCGGGGTAGACATCGATGATATCTAGCAGCTTTCGTTTTACTCTAATCAAGAGAATATGAATGATTAACATACAAGTTCCCTGCCACAAATGACGTTGATTCCGATTTGACATAAACTCCTGTAATTTTGTAAGTCCAGCTGAGTATGATGTAGAATTGCCGCGAGGTAAATTATTCAGTTACAGTACATACATGTATTGCAAGTCGGAGCCTTGACATTATGGTGTTCTTATCTCATGAACTGAAATGGATTTCCATTCGGAATTAGAAGGGCCGGATTGTTGTCTGATTAGTATGTATGGGGTGTTTAGGTTTTGGAGTTGAATATACGTAGTAGCACTTTGTAAGAAAAGAAGTTGTGTCTATAGATGATATAATAAATTCCATTCCCAGGTGAAAATTCCAAGTTAAGTTGACTTGGTTGATTGAGAAGCCCCCCAAAATCCTTGGGTTTTCATCAATATATCACCGAGCCACAATTAACCTGCTCAACTAAATACAATCCTCAAACACCACTCCAAAAAACCTACAATTACCACCTCAATATTCACTCACCTCCCCGCCTCCAACCAATCCATTCCAATCCATTCCAATCCCGCGCCCAGCTCGGCCACAACCCGCATACCTTCGGCACACCCACCCACCAAGTTCCTTCCCTACCCTCCCACCGCCTTAAACTATATATAACCTAATAAACAACAAATCTTCCATCGAGAGGTATTACCCTTGGCCACCCCGGTGGTTCAGTTGGTTAGTACCTCGTAACAGAAAAAACTCCGAAGTTTCTGTATGCGGCTATCACCATACAGTTTTTCGATAGAGTCCACCCTCGGATAGGTTGGTTACTCTGTAATAGAAAAAATCCCCGCGGGGGATTTCTATATGAAAATATAGTTTTGCTATTTTGACTTTTGATTTTTTTGAAGTTTGACATTTTTGAGGCGGCGAGGCGAGGGGCCACAAAATTTTGCCTGTTGAGCGGGCCGCACTAGCGTGTAACCGAGTTCTATCAGAGGGCCGACAGTTGGATTTTTGCAAAGTTTATTTGATCTTGTTTCTGCTCTTCTGGTCTCCTCATTCTGGTATGATAGGTTAACCTTTTGGCTTGCTTCAATTGCCTTTTTATTTTTCATCTATGAACTTTTTAGTATTTCTCGAATTGACTAACATTTCACAACGTCCAGAACTATTGTGGGACATAATGACCTTCATTCTTATGTAGAGATCAAAGTCGATATGGTCGATTTGAGCAACTTGCGAGTCTCAGCTGATTAACTAATCCAATTCATCCCTAGTCCTCGCTCACCCTAACATCGAGGTAGGATTCATCTAGACAGATTTGGATAACGCGCCATATCCTACCATTGTCAGACAACTTCAGAGTTGAAGAGCTACGAATTCTCTAGTTTATACTAGGTATATGTGGTTTCTGAAAACCGTGTGTTTATCAACTTCTAGAAAGAAGTAAAATGGGCCGTATTTCGGTGGAGGGATTGAGGGTCGCGAACTTAGGATACGGAAGATTTGATAATTACTGGAATTAAATTATGTAGTAATATGATCTCTATAGATGGTCAACTAATCAAAACGTCCATCTACAACAACACAATGTCTAGCCATCTCAAACTGCTCATCTGTCGTACAAACTAAAGTACGATGTTTCGCACCCTCCTTTCCAATATCCTGTACCACATCCTTGATACTCTTCTTGTTCTTCTCCTCATCAATCTCAAATCCCAAGCAGCCGATATCCGCAATCACCCTTTCCCTCAGCATATCAGCTTTCTCGCCAATACCACCCGCAAACACTATCGCATCTACTTCCCCCTTCAAAGTCACATAGTAACTCCCTATGTATCCCACAATTCGATCGACAAAGATATCAAACGCGAGCTTCATTTTCGGGTCTGAGTCGTAGGAGGAAGAGATAGTGCCGAAGTTCGTGGTGCCAGTAAGGGACTTCCAGCCGGATTCTTTGTTGAGAATTTCTTCGGCGCGGGATATATGTAGGGAGCCTGTTGAGGATGGCGAGAGTTTTCCAACATTGGTCGCATAGTGAAATACTAAACTATATCATCGGATTAGCTTTGTTTATGCTACCTATGGCAATAATCTGATAGGGTATGTATACCTAGGATCCACACTTCCACTTCTTGTCGCCCCTGGTAATCCAGCAAGCGGCGTCAAACCCATACTTGTATCCCAACTCTTTCCCTTCTTGATCGCACATGCACTAGCACCACTACCTAAATGCAATGCAATGATACTTGTGTCTTCTTCTTTCTTTCCAAGAAACTCAGCTACACTCCTTGTAATGAATGCGTAACTAATGCCATGGAACCCATACTTTCTCAATCCATTTTTCTTCGCGATTTCTTGGTCAATAGGATATGTGCGGATGTGTTCTGGGATTGTATGATGGAATTCGCTGTCGAAGACGGCAACATTGCGTGTATCGGGGAGGGAGGCTACGCAGTAATCTATGATTGAGAGGGCACCGGCATTATGTAGTGGGGCGAGATCGGTAAGAGCTTCGAGGTGGTGGTATGTGTCTTGTGTTATGATTTGCGACTCCTCATAATCGCCGCCATGAACAACACGATGGGATGCTATAGCTATGTCCGATTCTTTAGATATTTGAGGAAAGTCGGCATCATTGAATAACATGTCAAGTATGTATTTGAATGCATCTTTCTGGTTAGCTATCTTGCCATCGAGCTTTTCGTCTTTTGTTATGGTCTTGCCGCCGCGTGTATACTTCAACGTAGGAGGTGGAGATGTAAGACCGTCGATTTGAGATTCGGCAATTCGATGTGGAGTCTTGTTGTCTTTGGATGCTTCGTAAATAGATATCTTCACGGAGCTGGATCCCGCGTTGATGGAGAATATTATTTTAGACATGGTATGTAGAGTAAAGTGTAGATTCCACAATCAAGTAAGTAGCTTTTCGAGGACGGATCAGAGTTGTTCAAGATATTTGAGAGTTCTGAGCCTTCTCAAATGTCACCATGTTTTTTTTTAGCTACCTTGAATCATGTAAGAAATCTGGAGAATGCGTGTTGCATCAGGAGATGACGTCGAAAGTGTCAACCCCACCAAAGCGTTAGGCTTATCGATTGGCTAATGAGATTTTCACAGGGATCAAAGCTCCTGATCAACAGGGCTAAAGAGCTTAAGATAGGCCAAAGCTTAGAGGGCCGGAGCCGATCAAAAGCATGAGATTCTCACGACATGCCACCATGGAAATCTCCCGTTTGAAGCATTAGCACAAAGATTTATCATGAAACCGCAACTTTTGGAGCGATTGAAAGCTTTCTAGCAGTGAGTATGGACGCATTTACGGATTGTGTGAATCCCTCTGAATATTGGAACTGTAAAGAAAAGGATTCATTCATTTGCTCAATGAAAATGAATGTTGTCACCAGGGCTTCCGAGATATGGAGAGAAACTTATAAAAATTGTAGAATATTACGCACATCATTACATGATTTGGGATGCATCCACTCTCTACGCGAACTATCCGGGGTGGTGGGGCATCGTACCAATCTTGCTACACATTCCGCTGGAGAAACCAGAAATACGCTAATCCAGCAACGATCAGAGGCGCCAACCACTTTAATGCACTGACTATGGAGAGGAGAAGCCTTATCCAAAAGATGAAATAATGTAGACCGACCACCCAATTTCCTTCGTTGACGTGCGGATATGGCTCATTAAGTACGTCTTTCTCCAAAAATTTGCACAGCGGCTCCCAACCATCTTGTGCCCGAAATTCGAGAACGTTTCGGTCTGCGTCCGCAACGGCTTTGCGTACGTGTTCGTAATGAGCAGAATAGCCAGCTGCCAGTTTAGATCGGTCGTCCCAGTTACCGCCGGGTGTCCACTGGTCAAGAGCCGCGCGCAAGATAGGAATGTAGTGGTGAACATGTTCCTACCATAAATCAGCACGGTTAGTTGATTCCTGAGAATCTTTCTTTGATGTCATTTGGCAAGTCTTACTCGATCAAGGAATTGAAGAAGGGGCCAGCGTTTCCAGCTCAAAATCTGATAAAAGGAACGCTCCATTGAGGCTGCCCACCCATCAAATTCCCGGCTGGTTATGATGATTTTGGCGTCTGGATATGCATCAAGAAGCTCGTCGACGAAGAGAATGCACGGTATATCTGTTACTGCCTTTAAAGATCTTTGATTAGCTAATTCCGTTGTGAGCAGCGTTGAAAACTTCGACGTGAGTTTTGTATCCTCAATGCTGCTGCTTTTCCAGAGGTAAAGCTTACGGTGTATCGCCATAACATTTTGTCGAAGTCGTCTCCGGTATACTTAGACCCTTTGTTGTTATATTTTGCATCGATAGCCTCGTGCCATAAAACGAGTGATTGATTCTTGCTATCGAGTCCACACTCTGACATATGGTAACAGTTGTAGCCTAATTTTTTGAGCGCAACGTAGAGGGCTACACAGGACATTAGTGACGCTGTATTGTATGGTAGTAAGTAGTAAGCAACGACGAACACATTGTCCCGGTCCTCGACATGCCTAGAGCGAGAACCTCCATCTTTTTCTCTCTGCGAGCTGGGCGTACCATCCTCGGATAAGGGTTAGGGAATCCTGGATCAGCCATAGTTGCGAACTTGCGATGAAAAGCTTTCAAACAGACTCCTAGATGTTCATTTCATCTACTTCGCCAAATTGACATTCATCTCTGTCACATTCCATTATTAAGATATAAGACATATACCTAGGCATATATCGCAATCGGATTCACTAGCAATACGTATTCATTGGATATCGATCTTTCCAGATGCGGAGGAATAATTTACCCGATTTATTTAGACCCGTTGAAGGCTGTGGCAAGACGGCATAGCATTCATGTGCCGATTTAATATATTTATCCGAATAATTTTACCTGTGCGACATATATTGACTTGACTGGGTCTCAAGAACCTGGTAAAGATCATCCTTCTGTATAACGCTACATACGAAAATACGGCGGGTAGAAGGTGTTGATGTGCGCTGCAACCGTATCAAATTGTCTGGTTTTTATATTAACCGTCGTATTTGCACCTGTAACAAGACACTCCCGGTAGGATGGCCAAGTGACACAGGTATTTGCCGTCTTTGGCATATACCCTCCAATGTAACCCAGAACGAGCGCTAATGCATGTAAGACATGCACGCACTCGCCCACATCAGCAAATTTCACAGCAATGGAATAGATGTCTGGATCAATCGCGGTTTTGGCCCCCGTCTTATCATCACCATGTACGTTTTGCACCCTGTTCTGCTGAAGGATCGGAACGAAGATATTTTTGGTCCCCCTTTTGTATCCAGCAGCCTCGGCCCTCGACCCAGTATGATTCGACTTTTTCAGGCTGCTAGCAACCTTTGATTCATGTAACATATGATTAAGCTTCTAGAACGGAGACTTCTATACTTGTATCGTTCTTTCTTGCTTTATACTATCCACTCTTCAAATAAATTTCAAAGAGGAGAGAATGGCTTCAATTGATTATTGGAAGTACGAGACTCAAGGCATTGCCCTCGCCAGTTCTATGATGGGCATTGCGACAGTATCTGTTATCCTAAGGTTCGTTGCTCGGTCGCTCAAGAAAGCAAGCCTGGGGATGGATGATTGGATGATAATCCCATCTCTCCTAAGCTTATACGGCTTCGGTAGTGTTATAATCTGGGGCAAGTCAATCTACCTTCCATGCCCAACATGTTGCTAAAGTAATACTTCAGAGGCACACGAAGGAGGCTTCGGTATAAATCCCGCTCTTCTAACTCCAACACTGGGCGTAGTCCTTGGAAAGGTATGTAGAGGTGCGATCATTTGGGTGAGCTGGACTAACAAGTTAGTAGGCATTTTATGCTGCTCCCATCTTCTCCGTACCCGCCATATCCTTTGCCAAAGCTAGTATACTCTGCCTCTACTACAGAATATTTGTAACGGCCAAGTTTCGCATGTGGATTATGATTGTTGGTGGAACGGTTTTGGCATGGGCAATCGCCTGTGGCTTGGCTGTGATTATCCATTGCGTTCCTGTCAAAGCAGTTTGGGACCCGTTCGTACATGGAAAGTGTGTCAATTTTACTCTTTTCTTCGAAATTATTGAGCCTATCAACTGCTTCCAGGATATTGTCATTGCAGTCATGCCTATATTTGTTATCAAACAGTTGCATCTCGACATTCGACAAAGGGTATTCCTCTGCCTTATATTCCTCCTCGGAACCTTGTGAGTATACTTTTTAATTGCATCAATACTGCCTATTGTATGGCTGGGTGCTTACAAATTTAGTGTCGCTATTATCAGTTTGATCAGAATCGCCCTCATTGCTAGCCCTAGTGCTCCACCAGGTGATAGATTCCGCCCACGGTATAGGTTTCTTTAACTAACTTACCAGACGCAATACATACCAGCAATAAATGGCTTGTTACTCAGCTTTGTGTTGCTATTCTCTGTGCAAACATGTTGGTTTACCGGCCTCTACTACCCGATCGAATCATTCCATTACTTGTTTCGGGTTGGTACAGATCTTTGCTTTCTACGAGGAGAACCAATGAAACCTCAACTCAACGTTCAAACACATGGCCTCGAGCTACCCGTTACAACAATATCAATGGTCCTGGGGCTGATAACTCATCTCTTGGTGGATGTGCTATTGAGCACGAATATTCTAGAGATGAAGCAAACTATCCTTTGAATAGCATCAAGGTTTCGACTCACGTCGATGTAGTTTAGACTGCGACTAATCTTGGTCCAAAATTCATGGCCATTCTCTCTATAGAATTCTTATTCCCTCAAAGTCCGACACGGTTATAGAATTTATTCATCAAGCATTAAGCAACCGCAAATAAAAAATCAACAATATAGTTTTTGTCTTGCCATACTAATTAGTCAAATCTGCACTGTGATGATCTTGTTTATTTTGCTGGTAAAAAGTGCATCTACTCGATGGTATTACCAGGCTTACTTCTAAGATCTCACCCCACCATCGCCATTCTTTACGCCATAAGAAGCAAATATCAGCGAATGCAAGGGGTCTACTGATAAACGAGCCAGTGTGGCGATAATGCCGACCCCGCA
>JWJB01010502.1:0-12397 GCA_000812895.1 Rutstroemia sydowiana
CTGTTGGTGGATGGTGATGAATAGTTTGGATGGTGTGGATAGTAGAGGGTTGGGTGGGGTGAGTATATGAAGTAAGTGAGTAAGAAAGTGAGTAAGTGATGCATTCTTTCTCCCATCATTCATAGAGAAAGAATGTGGAGAGGAGAGGAGAGGAGAGGAGAGGGGATAGGGAGTGGAGAGGAGAGACTGAGGAGAGGAGAGGGAGCTTTGCTTTGCTCGTGATAATGATTATGATACTGGGTTGGCTTGGCTTGGAATTTCTTGTTTGGAATTTTTGGGCTTGCTTGAACTTGGAATTGGATTTGAACTTGAACTTGAACTTGGATTTGGAGCTGTTTGGATTTGCTTGCTTGCTTAGATTTGGACTTGGATTTAAGATTACTAGTACTTAAAGATGGAGTTTTTTGGCGAGATAATGTGGGTTTGATTCTTATCATGGGGATAAATATAAATGGAGAGGGGTGTTGCATGTGATGATACTTACTCACCCTTACTGCAACCTAAAAAAATTTACAACTATTTAATGGGATTTTTTGATGCTGTGTATGTGTATAATTGTAATTGTGATTCTGATCTTGAGAATAGATAGACAATGTGGATGGAAAAGGAAAGGTAGAGTTTACTTATGATGATTCTACGTTTACTTACCTTACTTTACTTGGTGTTAGACCTGCTTGCTTGGGAAAGTTTTGTGTTTTTGATTATGATTGTGGTTTTCATTGAGTGTAAGAAGATGGTGTGATTGAGGATGTGATATTGTGAGTACGAGATGTGCTTATTATTCCATTTGCGATTCTGATTTTGAAGGCGTGAGTGAATGTGTTTGTGCTTTTGATGATAAGGTTGGATGCTTTTTTGATGGGATGAGAGAGTGTGTTGATGTGATGTGATTGCGAAGTGTGTGTGAAGTGAGTGAATAGAGGTAAATTGAAGTGAATAATTGGTTACTTAAGTGAGTATTGAGTTATTAGAAGAGGTGAGGAGAGAAGAGAAGAGAAGATTACTGGTACTTCTGAGGTGAGTTGTCAGAATTGGAGAATTTTGAGTAACCTTAGCTTGAGATATTAAGTGGTAGTAGTTTACCAGCCTAGGTAGTGTAGAATAGCATAGAGCCGGTACATATTTTAGTGTCGGTACTTGATATGAGCTCAGACGAGTGGTCTAGATTCTAGATTCTATGAACGAGCTTTATGGTAGTCTGCAGAGATACTTGGTTCTAGATCTTGAGCCATTAATGGATCTAAGAAGTACGGTTTATTGGTACGGATCTTATTGGGTGGGGTATGTTCATTTTGGTTATTGATTGAGACTAAACTACTCTAGTAGTGAATACTTGAGACGGAACAAGTAGTGAATGGATGATGAATACTTAGGTAGTGCATTTAAGAGTGCGAGAACTATTACTAGTTCAGCCTCCTATAGTAATGGTAGGGCTTAGTAGAAACGACAAATTCTCGTTTTAGTAATTCACATTGTTAACTGGTGTTTGAATGTGTTGAGATGGAATAGGGCTGGAGTTTATATTTGCATTTCGTGGGGTGATATGTGAGGTGGTGAATTATGAGGGAGTGAGGTGGTGAATTGTGAGGTGGTGAATTATCAGGGAGTGAATTATGAGGTAGTGAGGCGGTGAATTGTAACCACGCTCCAAAAATTGCCCACGCTTTAAAAATTGTCCACGCTTTCCAAAAATTGTCCACGATTTCCAAAAAATTGTCCACGATTTCCGAAAATTGTCCACGATTTCCAAAAATTGTCCACGATTTCCAAAAATCGTCCACGATTTTCAAAAATTGTCCACGATCCAAAAATTATTCACGATCCAAAAAATGACTAGGATGGTGAGGTAGTGGATCGTAAAATCGTGAACTGTGAGGTCGGGTGTAATTTATATATGCTTTCTTGGTGGTTGTTATTATCAACTCGTTGACTCTATGTGGAGGTATTTTGATATTCTGAGCACTTGAAATACGAAATGTTATTAAGTCCTTTCCGTAGTATAGTATCTCTTCAACTCATCCACTCAAGAAGTACTTTCTTCATCTCATTAAGTATTCTCATTCATTCAATTCATGTCAGACTTTACGTTCACTACTCAATTGAAAGACAGGAAGTAAATTATAAGTATTAATTTTATTATACTCCTCATCATCACCCAGTGATGTGAATAACTATAACTAAAGTATGAATATGGGTAATTATATACAAAAACCAAAAATTAAAATACAAGTAAAATTAACTTTTTTTCCCGAACCCGCGTCGTATTTTGTTTGCCTTTCAATCATAATTTCTTGCCGGTGTACCTTCCATTATCATAGTATAGTTTCCTGTACGCTCAACATCAATCTATAATTGAAGACATTCCATTCCATGCCATGCCATTACATCATATAGCATTATGATCCGCCATCGATAACCACTTAAACAGTCTCCTTGTTCTGATCAACAGCGGGAGGAGTGACATTCTCACCAGCCTCCTCATTCTTTGGCCATTTATTCTCATCCTGCTCCAACATTGGTCTTCCAGCCTGTTCACTCTTCTTGGTATCTCTTCCTCCTTTCTTCAAGAACATCTCATCGGTATTAACACCATTCATACCCTCTTTACCCAATTCGGAAGGACTCCAGCTCGCGGAGTGGATCGGATTGATGCCTAACACATACATGCTATCAATCTCCTCCAAACTGCGATCCTTACTCTCGATAACGAAAAAGTAAACGATGAAGAAAAGTACGAACAAGGAAACCGCGAAGATTAATCCATAGTAGTAGTTGATGGCATCAGTGATGAAGGTAGTGCAGAAACTGATAATAAAGTTCAACAACCAATTCGATGCAGTAGCAAGTGCCATACAAGGAGCTCTGTATCTAGCAGGATACAATTCTCCAACGATAGCCCAGACTAGCGGTCCCCAAGTAGTAGCGAAACCGATAATGTAAAGGCAAGTGAAGACGATGAGAATGGTACCGGCGGCACCAGCATCAGCTTTTCCGTAAACGAGGAAGTGTCCGACGAAAGAATAGATTATCATGCAGATGAACATCTCGGCGGCACCGATCATGAGGGCCTTGCGACGACCGCACTTCTTGACGACCCAGAGACCACCGATGGTGGCAACGACGTTGACGGTTCCGATGATGATGGAGGTAATGTAAGAGTCGCTGATACCGGCGGACTTGAAAATGGTTGTTCTGTTGATGATTTGTTAGTTTCCGATATCGGATATTGGGAACACAAGAAAGAAATGAAAAAAACTTACCCGTAGTAGAAGAAGAAGTTAGCACCAGTCAATTGTTGACCAGCTTGAAGAGCCATTCCGAGTAAAGTTCTGTAAAGCATTCTTGGACCAGTGAAGATCTCATACCAAGGGTGGTCACCACCTTCTCTCTCAGCCGCAAGCTTAATTTCGATTTCCCGGATTTCAGTATCGATGAGAGTGGAATAAGGATCGACACCATTGAGAAGAGCCATGTTTTTGCGTGCCTCATCTTCCTTTCCCATACGGTATGCGAAACGAGGGGACTCAGGAAGGAACAAGACGGAGGTACCGAGGATGATAGCCCAGAGCGCAGAGAGACCGTTGGGAATACGCCATTGAGCGGATCCGTCAAGTGACTTGGTACCATAGTTGATCATATAAGCGGCCCAGATACCAAGAGTGATGAGCAATTGATAACTACTGACGACGGCACCACGGATATTCTTAGGAACAGATTCACTCTGGTACATGGGTACACTAGTACTCAAAGAACCAATACCCAAACCGGCGGTGAAACGACCCATAGCGAATTGAACCCAGTGAGTAGAGGATGTAACTTCGATGATGACACCGATGATGTAGAAGAAAGCGGATGCGGAGATAGTATAGCGACGACCAATCTTGTCGCAGATGTAACCAGAGATAAGACAGCCGACAAGGGTGCCAGCGCAGAGAATAGCAACGATAGTTCCATTGCGGACAGCACTCAATTCACCATTTTCACCGAAACGGGCGAGGAAATCGGACATTTGCATGAAACCTGATTGGGGTGTTAGTGATCTGTTTTTGTTTTCCTCTTGGCGACAGAGAGGTAGTTGAAGATGTATCACGAACCTGAAATTTGACCAGACTCATAACCGAACATGAAACCACCGATGGAAGCAACGCAACCGAGGGTGATGGCTTTGGCGGTAATGACGGGTTGCTCTTCGGCTGCGACTATGGTAGCTGCGGCGGCGGCAGGAGTAAGGCCATTATCACTGCTGTCGTTCTTGGAGCCGACATCTGTCTCGTCCTTCTTTTTATTGAAGGGCCACATTGTGAGTTGTTGTTTGATCTATTAATGAATTATCTTTGAAAACCCCCAGGTAAATCAACAGGAAGAAAGTTGGTGGAGATAAAATAAGAAAGATGGAGGAGAAGAAAGGTATGGGGGAAAGGGATGTGTTTATATACAACCTCAGAATATAATTAGGTCATTTCCAGAAGATGAAATATGTGGAGAAATGGAGAATTTCTTCCTAGTTCAAAGCTTTCATAGCTCCTCCTCCAATATCCCCAACTACTAGTATGAATTTTGTCCTTCTCGGATGGGATCCATACCTAATTTGGGGTACTAGTTATTGTATTCCCCCAAAAAGATGGGACTGCAATCATGTTTCATAGACTAGTGCGTACAACGAACTCTTCGTCTCTCTAAATTGGTATGAAATCCAATTCGTTATTGACTTCAATAAAGCTAGGTAGTGTAATGATATCATGGATAAAGGTTGCAAACATTGGATTCTGGATGTGAATAAACTTCCATTGAACAGGTGTTCTTGTTCATGAAGCTTCGAGCTTCCTTAGTGAAGTGATAGTTTATTGAATCCATTCGGGATTCATGGAGAAGGGAGCGGAGAATAATCAATCATACAGTAGTTCGATTCAACTCCCGATTCGTACAGTTTAGTTCAACTTTGACTTTCCCAGACACAGAGTAGTAGGTGGATTGAATTGAATAGCTCTAGCCTTCAAAGCTCTTGGTAAAAAAAAGTTCTCCTTGTGGAAATGTGAACAAACTAGTAAAATATTCAACCCCACCAAGCCAAGTATGCCGGTCTCCTTGTCAGTTCCAATCACTTTAGGCGCTACTTTTGTATAGTGTACTACTGTAGTCTGTATCAAACCAAGAGTAGCCTTGTTTAGTATGATATGTTGTTTGTTTTTTTGGTTGTTGATATCATATGATTGATTCATATTGATAACATGATATAATTAACACAAGACTTTAAGACTTTTTTTTTTCATATGTTAAATTGTATTGAAGGAAAAAAAAACCTGATACCAAGCAATTAGAAAAGGTTAAGAAAATCGGGCTGGTGGGGTCAAGTTTGGAATTCTAAATCAACGACCGCGATAGCACCGAAAAAGTCCACTGCACACCACAAGCATCATCTAACCATCATAGAAACATCCCATAATGATAATAATGATAATGATAATAGATATATATAAAATGGATATTTTCATTATAATTCCATTAATATTTCATTATGGTTATGGTTTTGAATATTTTCCACTGGAAATTTAAAGAAAACTCCATATGAAAATATAAAAAATATGAAATAAATAGATCAATTTATGTATATGGATAGCATGTGCCGGTTTTGTATTGCACTGTACCTCGACTTCTGACCACTTTTTCTAATATGCAAAATGTGCAAAGTAACCTTACACGATTTGATATCAAAAAGATCATCACTCAATGATATGATATATCGTCTCTCATATAATTATATATTGTTCTCGTTCAGTAACAATTGAGTACAATATAATACTTTTGCCTTCTTCGAGTTAATAGAATCTTCAATTCGCATGAATGAATCCGTTGAAAGTGTTCATGTTCATTCATTCAATCAATCAATCCATTCATCCATTACCGATATCAATATGTATGTAGGTAAGTCGCATATCATATCGCATATCGTACCGGTATGATGTACTGTGCAGTAACTGTACCTAAGAATAAAAGAATGAGGCTCAAACGAATCCATTTAGATATCCCTGATATTAAAACGGCGTTATTCTGGATCTTTTTGATCCACCAGTCCCGAATTATTTCACGAACTAATCGCATCATGCATGGTTATCCTTATGGCATATGCCTTGTCAAGTTGATATTGGACGGATTTCCGAGCGGCTTTGATATTGAATTGCGGCAATCAAACTTTCAAGCTTTTTTTTTGTTTTTTTTTGCCTGAAAGCTGAAAGGTATGATTCGAGAATACTGTATGTACTGTGCTGTGATGATTTGTTTGTTCAATCTGTTGTTGGTGCGACGTAAATGTTTGTTTATTCGAAACTCGTGTTCTTGATATGTTGTGGTTTGTTGATCAATATGAAGATGCCAAGCGAATTTGATGAAAGGGTTTCGAAAATCGAAACTTCTTTCTCTGTTTGTCTTCCCCCTCCCATCATCAAAGTGCAAATCTTGCATCTCGAGATGTACAAATGGAGTAGTAACACTACTCATACATACTGTACCAGTACCGAAGCCATGCCGCCCGAACGATTAATTCATATCAAATCAATCAATAATACCAATAATAATACTGCTCATCATCGTCAGTGCAATCATCAAAATCACCAAAATCTTCAATTTTCAATCCTAATATGAAAAAGTTCAAACCCACATCAAAGGACATATTTCGGTTTTATTCCACATAAATTTCACCACAAATATTCCACTACAATCCAGTGAATCCACTCATTTTCGGCTATACTCCGTTTACTACCTCTCCTGATTCCTGAATTGTCGATTCATCTCGAAATAATGCCATGAAAATATCCAAAATAAACAACAACCAAACGGCGACACCATACGTAATTTGACCGAGAGAAGATTTTTTTCTTTTTTGGAAGATTCTCCTTTTGCCTATAATCTTTTCTTTACTGGTTAGTAAAAAAAACTTCCATATGTGGAACTCTGTCAGTACGATTCCGCTCCCGAACCCCAATTCTCCCGTACTTTACCCCGATGAAAGATGCATGATTCCCATGGGACAACAAACAATCTTTTACAACATCTCCTCATTTATCTAAGAATTCCCCTCCTATTTCCTCCACTCGTCGCCTCATCTCGCCATGTCACCTTGGACGATTCTCGGGGCCCCTTTTTCTTGATTAGTTCCTTGAGATTTAGCTGTGCCGTGATTCCGGTCGGGGTCTGGAGATGGCAGTTGGAAGGAGAAGTTATTGATGTGGTGGAGATGCGACACGAAGCTGATGGAAGAAGGAAAGAAGATTTTTTCTAGTGTAACTTCATCATGTGACTTGACAACTCGAACGAGTCATGCCTTTATTTTTTCTTGATTTTTTTTCTGAGAAGAGTTTTCCATTTTTAAATTTTTTTATTCATGCATGCATCCAGAAAACGTGCTGTAAGACCTTCCCAGTCTATCCTATCTCTTCATCTCAATTCAATGTTTGTTTACAATGTAAGTTGGGCTATCACGTTAAATGAGGTATTTCGAATCTTCCACATTATCTCGCAGATCTGGATTACCGCATCTCGCCTTCTTGTACACAAGATTTTCCACTTTGGGATCACCGATACCGGTAATGAGAATCCAAGCTGAACGCTTTTGCATAAAGCTTCCTATCTGGGTAGCATCTATGTGAGTTACAACAGGTCGTTGGGTTTCCAGAAACCTTGGAACTTAAATGCCCAATGCCTTTAACCATAGTAGTGCGACGTGAATGTGTATGGAATCGTCTATATCGGATGAATATTATTGAATGAATAGCACGTTGATACCTCCATATGGAATTCCCGAGCATGTTCTAGAACTTCTCCAGTTGCCATCTCCCGGGACTACCCTCTTGGAACAGCGATCCCAAATTGGTAGTTCCAGAACATAGCATCAGTTCCGAACCTTCTTCTCGAATGGCAATGTCGAATTCTGTCACAAAGTTCCCGAATTTAAGTCCCGAATGTCGCGTTTATTCTCGACATGCCAATCTTAGGATTTCCATCTTTTAATACCACCAATAATAAGACATGCAACAAAACAAGAATCATTTGTCCTTCAAAACATCTCAGTAAAACATCGTGTCAGAACCCACCCCTCTTCAACAATTTTCGTCGTCCATTCCAGAACCCTTCTAGAAACCACCTACCTCAATCCTCGTACATTTACCAAAACCAATTCATTCGATCCCGGCACAAACTGCAAGCGTTTTTGTGTTCCCACACTCTGTACTCCCCCTCCCATATCTCTACAATTCCCAATCTGCATGTTATGTTAGATCCCTAGTTTTTACCTGCCAAGCTCTGTACCGTATCAAATTCTATCTGATGTTCTACCAATCCGTCGCTTGACCTTCACTAGTTAGTGGCAAGTTTGACGTTCCCGGACCCGTTGTTTGTGCAACGTTTTACCATTTGACAGTTGATGGTTACCCGCTCTCTGCCTTTTGTTTGTGGTGATTTCTGTTGGGTGCCGAGTACAATGACCTCGTGTTCGGAAAGTGTTCCGTTTTGTGGATGGGTGAGATATGCAACAAGACCCTAGAGGAGCGAGAGATGTGTACTATTTGGTAAGTAGCTGTAGTGGGATTATTTGGTGTGTGGTTTTGAGGTGGATTGGATATACAATAAGATTGCAAATAATTAGGATGCTATATCTCCTTATGTGTCGCACGCCTCACCAATCGCCGTATATATTGTGCTCGAGCAACTCACTCACCACTCGTATCTGGTTGGATGAATAGTCATAAATACCAAGTGGGTAAATGGAAAGTCTAGGAAGGGAGAATCTATATATATTCAAGTAATTATCATTGCGAGGTACCAAAAAGAAAGGACGATATTTCCCGGGAATGAAACATTACGACTACCACAACCCCACAAATTACAAGCCGGCCATTTTTTATTCGTCTTCCTTGTTTCCTATTCTTCCTTCTACTTCTACATTATCCTCTCTCGACCTCACTCCTACTCACTGTAACCTACAGTTTCTTTCACATGCGAGACAATTGAGTCTCAATTGTGAAGTGCTGTTAACAAAGTACCGAGTCAAAATTGAAAGGAAGTAAAAGAAGCCATTAGTCAACTCATTCGAACATCACAAGTCTTCTTTTCCCATCCAATCCCATCCCATTCCACATCCCCACTTCTCCATCCTCTCTGACCAATCTAGCCTTCTCAACATCCCAGCGTATTAGCATCCCATCCTAGCATATCCTCATCCTGTCCTGTCATAATCCTCTTCGATTTTGACCAAGCCTATCCCATCCTACTATATCCTAAGCTCGTGTATATGATATGATAGGATTTTGAGAACGTTGGACCCATCCTGTCCCGCCACCTTCATCCCTATCCCACCAACTCCTCCCTAAATCCCACAACCTCAGCTACCTCTCTATCCCCATCCACCGCATTCTAAATGACCTCCCACTTCCTAATCCTCACCAACAGCTTATCATCCCCAGCCCCCACCCAATACCACCACCATTCCCTTCCCCATCCATCGTATCAGAATCCCCAGCAAAGAAAATCAAACCCCAACAATTCCTTCCTTTTCCGGACTCTGGCTCACCATTCCACAAATGACTTCAAAGTTCTATACGCCAGTACAAAGTACTAGCAATTACACCTTTAGCGAACCCTAAATTCGACGTCACCGTCCCAAACTGGATGGAGATAAGTAATAAACCTGAGAGTTGATTATTATAGTGAGGAAAGAGGTTTAACTTCTTTGGCTTGTAAGGTTAGATGTTTGTAAGTTTGGAACCGTCCAGTCGTTTTAGTTGGGAAGATTAAATGCATCAGGGTGATCGGAATTAGGGAAGCTGATTCCAGTTTCGGGTGCGAGTTCGAGGTGAGAATTATGATGAGAGAAGTATTCTTGATTGTTAAAATTTGAGAGGGAGGTGCTGGATAAAAGAGTTGTTGGGAAGTAGTAGGGAAGGAGGTTAGGAGAACGTGTGAGACTCGGAGGTGATTGGTCTGTTTATATGAGGATGTGGTTAGACAGATCTTTGAGTAGGTAGATGCGGATGCAAGTAGTGGATGGTTGCCAACATCGGACAGGTATAAATGAAATAATAAAGAGAATGAGGTATATACGAATTGAAATTCATGACCTTGAGATGTCAGAGAATATGATGTAAATATACATGATCTGTTATCTCATATGTCAATCAAATATCCTTCCCTATCCACCTGTGCATGTATCCGATATACTATACCCCCGTATTATCTATCAAAACACACAGTTCCTTTTCTTTTCTACAACAAACAATCAGCATAAAATCATCAAATATCAGCTCAAATGAAACCAAAGTAGGAAACCCAGGAAAGAAACATCTCAACTCCTCGCATAAAGCTTTCTTTCCAAATCCCCAAAATCCATTTCTAGATAATGGATCTTTGCATCGAGATATTCGTCCTCGATGTCTACGATACATAGCTGCTTTGGTATCTTTCACATTCGGACATGCGGCGATATAAATCTTTGCTTTTTGTCTGGCCTAGCCTGATGCTGGGTTGTTGCTAGACTTCTTATTTGATTATATTGGATTTGTTGGTATGAATGAAAGGGATAAAACCAGTGGGTGATGGACGGGAAATATACTTATCCTGAATGGCGTCCTGTTATTAGGATGATGTGACATTGTGAGCTGTAAGGTCGGGAAGAGATTTTGGGTTGTATGAAGGAGATGACTGCGTTGTTTTGGAAGGGGAAGAAGATGTGGCATGATGGTAGGATTGGGAATATAGGTGGATGGGATTATGGGATGAGAAACTATATATATACATACATGGAAAGCAAAAACTTATTGAGAGATGAAGAGTTATGTTTGTAATCCATATGAGCGACTTCAATAATCTTTTAGGTTAGGTTTGACCCCTCCATTACAGTATTGCAGTTCAAGAATCTTGTACTAAGGTTACAACTTGCACGAACGAAGGAAAATGCCACTTACTTTCGTAATTCACAATCCTTTCACTTACAAGACCCGGTACCTGCGCTATACAGTATAAAATGCATTGGGTACAGCACATGGATTGCAAACTATGTAGGCATCATATCTTTCAATTGCAAACGAGCCAACACAACCACCGGTACACTTCAAATGCAGTAAGCAGAAGAAGTTTCAAAAGCCCAAATCACCATTCAATATACCATTTTACGTATTCGGTATGATGATTGATTGACTAAAAGACTCAACTCAACCATCATACATATACCACAAGCTTATTCTTTCTTCTCGCGTCCACAAATCTTTCTCATTAACATTACATCTGCACCGCAAACGAGGTTCAGCACTCCCCCGGGATTTTTATTTCCGCCTTGCATGCAGACTTACATACAATATGCATAGAACTTCTATTTGGGTTCTTCTGCAGCCGGCGACGCTCATTTGATTCTCCGTTTGTATATACTTCAAAGAAGGAATGGTACATTTTGCACACAGACTTGCATACAATATGCATAAATCTTTTGGTTCTTCTGCAGCAGGAGATACTCATTCTGATTTTCCGTTTGTACATACATACTTCAAAGTAAGAAAGGTACCTTTCGCATACAGACTTGCATACAGTATGCATGGAATAGTTCTCCTGCAGCATGCGACGCTCATTTGATTTTCCGTTTGTATATACATACAGCAGGAATGAATGGTACATTTTGCAGAATACCAAATCCTTCCTTACCAAAAAAGCCGAAATTCGGTACATACAAACAAAATGTACGTAAACCCTCAATCCGACCCACACACCATTGCGCATCCCTCCTCCTTCTCCCCAACCCGCCTCCACTCGCCTACATATCCAAAACCAAATTTTCCTGCGCAAACTTGCGCGCATGGGGTGGTGTATACATGTACAGTAACATGTACTGTACAGTACCAAGAATTCCCAGAATGCGGTTATGGTTCTAGAAAAGTTTCCACAGAACGACTAGGATTTCCTTGCATGGGATACAGATATTTTTGGAATTTTGAATTCGCCAACGAATGGGATTGGTGGAGAGGAGTTTGATAGGTGGATCAATTGCCGGATTGGGGGAAGAATGTACCAGATTTTGAGATCTGTGAATCTGTCGATGTGCAACAAAAGGTCATTTTTGGGGGGATGTGGATTTTGGGATGGGGAATGGATGGGGAATGAAGGGGGTGTATGGGGAAATTATTAATGATGTGAGGGGAGGGATGAGATGCTTGATTAGGGATAAGAGGGGTTGTTGAAATAATAGAGGGGTAATTTTTGAGGTTTGTATGTGTATTGTTTTGCTTCGTGGGGTGGGCAATTTTTGTCGTGGGCAATTTTTGAATCGTGGGCAATTTTTGAATCGTGGACAATTTTTAAAAACGTGGACAATTTTTAAAAACGTGAACAATTTTTAAAAACGTGGACAATTTTCGTGGAC
>JWJB01010503.1:0-18206 GCA_000812895.1 Rutstroemia sydowiana
GGGGGGGGGGGGGGGGGGGGGCAGTGAACTGGTCGTGATTCGGGGAGAGAATGTGAGAACTGATGGCTAATGAACTGGTCGTAATGAGGGAGAGGTAGCTGTGGGAATAACGGGGGTAATCAAATTGTGCTGGGAACAATGGAGGTAATCAGATTGAGAATGGATTTCTTTTGTTGGAGTTTTGTTTGTTGGAGTTTTAAAGTTGGTTGAATTAGTTTTTCAATATACGCGCTGATACATTCACTCTTGGTCCATATTTATTCCTTTGGAATCAACTTTTTGTCCAATCCTCGATACGCTGTCCCAAGCCCCATTATATTGCCTCAAAGCCTCGATACATTATCCAAGCCTCCATACATTCCACTCCTTTCCAGCCCCTGCTAAGTTTCAAACTGCTTATTTATCGGTTCCTTCCAACATCTAACTTCCAACTATTTCTCTATATAAACCTCCTCCCTCCTCCAGAGTCCAAATCCATCTTCTTCATCAAACCCAAATCGAACACTTATCGATCCGGTTTTACTTTCATTAGCCATGTCATCTTTATTGCGAGCTTTTAAGAGACCCTCCGAGAGAAGTTTTGAGCCAATCGATACCGGTACCGGTAATGTCCATGTCTTCTATAACTTGAATCCCGCATCATATTCCTTTCTCGCATCATATCCCCAAACAAAGCACCGCGAACTAAGATCAACATCAATAACTTCTGATGTCGCGTTTCTTCTTTATCGCCGAACCGGAGATAGAAGAGATACAGGATGTCAATTTTTTTGGATGACAGCTAGTGGGCTAAAGAAATCTCCAAAGTTAAGTGAATTGTCAGAGACTCAAAAGACCACGGCTTTAGAGCTCGCCGATAAGTTTATGGAACTGCGACAACAGAGAAAACGAGTCTTCGATTTCCCTTTCCCCTCTAAGGAATTTAGCAGGATCCAAGCCGCTTTCTGTAGTCTGGAAAATATCCAAATTCCAGTCTTGTCTCCGGTAAGTTTATGGTCCCATTATCTATTGATACAAAACAAATAATGACTTATTTTATCCAATCAACAGCCAATCACTCCTAAAGAACGCTCGGCAATGTTTGCTGGGAAGATATTATTATTATATCGATCGCAATATAGGGACCACACGGTTTTTAGTACGACTTGTTTTGACGATTTTAAAGTTGACCGCCGTCATCAGCTTCAAGATCAAGACTTTTGGGCAAGGTACTTCCAAGAGCATAAGAAACGAATATTGCAACGTAGATAAGCTATCGATTCTATCGATACACCAGAAGGTCGCCACTCTGCCGTGGATCTCAAGCCACCACCTGATCAATTGAACAACACGGGAAGTGGAAGTGATAGTGGACACGGGCCACGACGCTAGTAGGGTTCATGGAGGTGCCTTGATGGCTGGCATATGTTGAGGTCTCTTTGGAGGGTGGGGTGGACATGTTGGCAAAGGTTGTGATGTGAAGGGGGAAGGGAGAAGGGTGAAAGACGTGGACTGTGCTGGACTCGGACTTCGAGTTATTTGATACAAGAGGGGTTGTGAGAAAACAGTAGAAGTGCGGGGCAATCAGGATGGGAGGTGCTGGGGGTTTGGGTTTGGTTTTGGGTTTGGGTTGGTTTAGGTTGGGTTGGTCTTTCTCGTCTGGGGATCCGAAAGTGACGATGCATTGGGGCTGGAAAGAAAGAGCAAGATCGCAGGCCGATTTGGAAGCAGGGGGTTCTGGTTTTTGTTTCTCTCGTCTGGATATCCGAGAGAGATGATGTAAGAGGAGCTGAGAGGAAATACCAGGTGGAAGGAACCGAGAGACAGAGGGGCTGAGAAATGAGGAAGTGGTTGGGGAATAGAGTGAACTGGAGCTGGATGAGACTGAGAGGTATCGCGGCGCGATGTCATTAAAATCTAGAATAGAGATGAAATAAATTGCAATTACCTCGCCACTATTATAGTACATGTCTATATCTCTACATGCAGGGTTTGTGATTTGCATACACAGTGACAAGATCTCTCGTTTCTTGTCTCACAACTTTATAGACCCATTTCCGCAAAACATTCCCGGATTATATCTCACATTACTCCCCATCTCCCATGCTAACTCCTCATCACACTCCCATACATATGCAATCCGCCGATGGGCCCCGCACTTCATCACACATAAGAACATAGTAACATCCATAACTAGGATCAATCCATACAACACATACTCATTTACTTCACTTCATTTTCAAAGCAGTAATTATTCCATCGAGTCCCATGCTAGATTAATAGAGCTTCCTTGTCTAATAACGGCGATGCTTAACGATTCAAACCCTTCGTAACTTTCCACATGTAAACATGGTGAATGGGCAACCGTCTAGAAATTAATTCGCATATGCTTTGGGTTGGCAAAGAGTTCAATTACCTGGAAGAATGGGCCAGATTGGTAATAATCCTCGTTTGATAATTGATGGAATACTGATTGTGGGGAAGGGTGTTTCGTCGCAATTGGTGATTCATCATCAGGGAAGTGGAGCGGGGGCTCTGGCTGCTGTGGTGTTGATTCGTGATACCGAGAGTATGATCTTGGTGCAGAGTAATGCGTTGGCCCTTAATGATATACCTGATTGGGTTGAACAGCTTGTTTTAGAGGAATTGCTTGGTGTGAAGGATGAAGAGAGGAATGATTATATTGGTGCTGCTGAGAAGTCTGTGGCTGAGAATTTGGAATGGTATCCGAGATTGATAAATCAGTTGAACTCGGAGCGGAAACTTGGAACTTCATTGAAGGATCTAGAAAAGTATGTTGGAACATATTGGGATTCGGGACATAGATTTAAGATCGTGGTAATACTGGAAGAAGGTGTGATTTTCTGGTATTTACAAGGGTTGGAATCGGAGAAATTCAAACTGGATCATTATCAAGATGATGTGTTTACTTGGTTGTTGCCGCGGAATGAATTATCCAAACGAGGGAGATGGGTTGGGTTTACCCAGGGAGCTGAGTTTTGGAAGGTGAAGTTTAAGGAGAATGGTGGGAGTGGGATGATTGATAGGTTTTCTTGGGTGAGTGCTACTGATAATCCGGCTGTGGAATATATTAAAGAATGATTTTGACGGGGTATTGGTATTATCGACACTGGTATGGCTATTTACTCGAGTATTCCAACAGCAGTTTATGTAGTCAAGACCTTCCCCCTGAGACAATATTGTACTACTGTTGGTACCTTTACATATGTATTGCATGCGAATTCATAGTGGTTCCAACATACTTAATTGTATATTGGCTTGTGGAATGGTAGAAAATGAGGGCTCTTGTGGATCCTGCTACGCGTAGTATCATCGCCTATAAGCCCTTCAGCCGAACAACCAACACCCATCACGCTCCACCCGGGGCCATCACGGGGGCTCTCGATATTACTGCGCCCAATTTCAACCCATATAAAATCCATTTCACTCAAAGCGTCCACATATGTTGGAACCAACTCAATCTCTTTTCCCTATAAGCCCCTCCAACCAAGCAATCAACTCTCATCACGCTCCACTCGGGGTTACTCTGGGGCCTCTTGATACTGCTGCGTCCGATTTCATTTCCCTGTAAGGCGCATTTTCATACAAACCGTCCACATATGTTGGATCGAACGCATACCATCGGCTATGGACTTCCAACTCTCATATCACATAAATACCCCCCTTCTCCCCAAGCAATTTATCGTTATTCGCCTCACCTTGCAACAAGATCACCATTTATTATCTTTCTGTCATCAACCATGGTTTCTCTTAAAGAAATACGCGATAAGGCCGCCAAAAAAATTCGCTCAGTCGCAAAGAAGCCCGCTGTTCAAGCCCAACAAAATCCCGTTGATCAAGCCAAGAAAAAGCCCGCTGCTCCAGTCCAACAAAAGCCTCCTCAGGTCGAAATTAGGACCGTTCAAGCCTATTATTGTCCGCGCATACACTATTTCGGACAAGTAATTTTTCTTGTCGACAAAGATCCGGAAAACGGTCAACACAGACGTAGGGAAGCTTGGCGGATACCTGTCGGTTGTTTTGAGGCCCAATCAGTCGGTCACCTTGTTAATATTGCGTATGTAAACGACGGAATAAAACGGGTGGCAGAGGGAAGGGGCGGCTGCGAATTGTTTGAGAAATGTCAGTTTTCTAAGACATTTGATGCTTTCAAATCGGGAATGAATCGTCCGAATCTCAATTCAGAATTAAGGGAAAGGATTTTTGAATTGCAACTCCGAGTTGAAAGGAGACAAGAATATAGCGACCAAATGGTGAGTGAATATTTCATGATATATTGTCAGGTTTCTATATGATACTCACTAATTTCATATTGGATAATAGAAGCAAAAGGAGATCCAATTTTGCATCAATTGGTTGATTGCGCATAAAGTTATAAGCGACAAAGAGCTCAGCGAGAAGTTCAAATCTAAATTTCCTCTCAAAAACGGAGACGAATTTCTGCAAGAAATCAGAGAGCGTCCCGCAAAGAATGTTATAAGGGAGGCTACGCGGAATGCTGCGAATAAAGTTGCTGAGAAGGAGTCCGCAAAACCTCGTCGCCTCCCTCCCTCATACCACAACACATCAGAATGGTAAATAATCCATTTCTACAATCTCAAACTTCCAGACACCTCACAACCAACCACACTTCAACATCTACCTCATCATCCTATACCCTCCTCCTCAACCCCTCTCCCATTCCCACGTCACCAAGCCACTCACTCACCACCCATACACTCACTAAACCAGCATACACGAAGACGAGAGAATAGTAGGCCGAAGACTTGCTCTCAAGAAGGAAGCCGTACAGTTTACAACTCACATTCGTTTCAATCATACATCACATTATTTTACACAGCATGCGTACAGCATATAGAATACATGATCATTCATTTTCATTTTTACTTTCCTTTTTGCGTGAGTGAGTGAGTGAGTGAGTGAGTGAGTGAGTGAGTGAGTGAGTGAGTGAGTAAGATATGCGGTGATTTATGTATCTAGCATACGTCGCTTTTCATTCTTTGTTCCTGTATGTACATTCGCGAGCCAAGCCATTGCTTGATGAAGGGTGAATGGGAAGTCCTTGTGTCCATATCTCAACATTACTTCCTGGTATATCTTCATGACTTCCTCCCATCTCCCTTTACACCATACCATTCCACCTCTTGCTTTCCCAATTCCAGATTACCCCGTAATAATACACACACATACACAACACCTTCTTCACATCCCGATATTCAATGAAGATCCAATTCCCTTATCTACCATCCAAAAACACCTCCACTCATCCCGCCATTCTCAATATACATATACATCCCGGACTTACTCCTCGTTTTCTCCTTCGATATCTCCATCCTTTCCCTGTTTAACTTATTCTATACCATCGCAAGCCAATACAACGATCTCTATGTATATGTATATGACAATCTCATGCAATTCCATTCCATTCCATTCCCCTTCCCAATTCCCTTCAATCCCGAGTTTCACCTCCCTATACTGCAAACAACATACCTGGGTAAGTATTTAGCATCTGGTGTTTAGACAACTATGGTAGATATAGCCACGTGTACGAGAATAAATCATGATGTACAGTATCTGCAGGGAACCTTATATACAAGATTGAAAAGAGAAGGAGAAAACTATTTTATATTTACTCTACCTCCAACCACACACCACTCATTAACCTAATCCTTTCCTTACTTGTTCATCCACTTATTTTTATTATCATTCAAATCATATAATCATTTATATATCCATCAATCAATCAATCAATCTAGAAATATAAATCTCTAATCCTGTTTCTTCAATTTTCATGTAATTATACTGCAAAATTACATTCATCCATCCATCCATTAAATTATAAGAATATAACAACACTACCAACTCCTTCCAACCAAGTACTCATCATTCTCCATTCCATTTCTTACAAAATCATCTACTTATCCCCGCTCACCTATCATGCCAGCAAAAAACCCAAGAGCAAGTGAGTAGCTCTTCCAATCTTTCAAAAAGAACATCAAAAGACGGGTCAATATAATCCGTAATAAACCAAAAAAACGTTCTAAAAGCTAGGCGCGAGGCAACTTTTGCAAATAGACTCATGAAAGAATGAATCTGGGAATTTTCTAAAAAGCGAGCAGATACCTAGAAAAGAAAAGAACCTTGGACGCGCGGCAGAAATAGATAGGGAGATCTTCCAAAAGGCAAAATAGAAGATTCTTAAACGGCGGGTGCATAGAATGGAGTCATTTTCTAGAAGGCGGGTGGATAGAAAAGAACCCTTGGCGCGAGGCAATTTTGCAGCGGTTGTATGGTGGATCTATGGTGTATTTAGGGATATCGATATAAAAGCGCTTGATAGTCTTGAATTGGGACAACGATGGATTGGATCGAATTGGGGGATTATATTGAATTGGATATGAAGCTTGGATTGAATTTGATAATTGAATTATCGAACCAAAATATATGATTCAAATGAGAAGATAAGATGATATACTATAGAATTGAATTGACAGAGTCGTTGAATTGAATTGGAGTATCGAATCGGGCACTTGAAGTAGGAAATTGAATGAAAGGATTGCATCAAGGAATTGAATTTGGGAATTGAATTAAATTGTATCATATCATTGGATCAAGACTAAATTACATACCGAATCCAAAATAAACCACAAATCCACTCCAACTATATTCCATTCCATTCCCCTCTATACATACACCCGCTCGATCTCCCTCAAAGAACAAACCTCCAATCCGGATGATCATCCCCCGCATTCGAGTAATCATCTCCATCTGTGCCTTCTTCCTCCCCCGCCAGGGACCCTCCACCCATTCCATCTCTCACCATCCTTTTCCTCTCCTCTCTCCCCAATCGCAACCTCTCCCTCCTCAAATTCTCCCTCCCTAACCCCCACGCAAAACCCGTACAAGCCGCCCCACAAACCCCCAACAACACCAATCCCACCACATACCCAGTAGTATAACGTGGTGTTTCGGAGTCAAGAAATACGTTACTTGCTACTATACCTCCTGTGCTTCCTAGACCGATTTGAATTGCTATTGAGATGGAGCGTTTGTAGTGGCCTGATATGTTCTGTGGAAAGGGGGGTGTGTTAGTGGAAAGGGGGGTGTGTTAGTGAAGAGGGGGGTGTGTTAGTATTGGGGGAGAATTGTGGGAAAGGAAGTGGGAAGAGAATGGTTAAATCGGAATTGAAAAGGGAGAAAAAGGAAAAAGAAACAAACCAATAAAAACAATAAATCTCGCAGCTTTACTATCCGTCTTCTCTCCTTCTTTCTCATCCTTACCCCCCACCACCGTATTATTAGGATTATCCTTCTTCTTCTTTTCCTTTTTCTTTTTCTCCTTCTTTGGTTTCTCCTCTGTATCAATACCAATACTCGTTCCATCATCCTTCTCCCCATTCTGGGCTTCGGTTTTTGATTTCTCACCCGCACCTGCTTTCTCCGCTGCTTCTTTCGCTTTCCTTTCCGCTTTTCGTTCTTTTTTCGTTTTTCGTGGTGCTGTTTCTTCCGCATCTCCCCCATCTGCCATTTCCTCATCTGCCTCTTCATCACCCTTATCCGCACTGCCACTGCCATTCGCACTCTCAATCTTAACCTTCTTATTCTTTTTCTTCTTTCCCTTCTTCTCCTGATTTTCATTCTCAATCTCCATATCCACGTCCCCCTCCCCATCCACATCCCTCTTCCTCTTCGAACTCTTCTCCTTCTTATCCTTCTTCTCCTCTACCTCCACCTCCACTTCCTCATCATCCCCAAAACCTAATCCCATCCCATCAGGTAAATCCGGAATCGCATCTTCAATCTTACGTTTCTTCGCTTTGCGCTCTGCGCGGGACGCGCCAGTATTACCACTGAATCCCATTCTTCGTTTTTATCCTTCACAATATCGCAAGTTTCTCGCAGATTCGTTTCGCAGATCAAAGAAATCAATAAATATTAGTTGGTGTGCGATCCGATATTGCAGTTAATGTGTGATCTAACAAACAAGATAACCACAAGTTAAGAAATTTATTTAGCTTCCCATTCATTTCATTTCCCTTCCGGCAGAAAGATTAAATTTTCATCACCCAGCCCCAGCATAGCCTAGCCGGAAATCCACCGAACAACCTAATGAGGGCGGTGAACAACAAAAAGACTAAGAAAATAAGCTTAAATCCTTTGCTCCACATGCGCATATACGGTCACGTGTGACAATAATGTTGGAATGAAATCCACTCCCACTCCACCTCGTCCCCCTCTGCGCTTCCGGCCCACCACACGCAAAGGCCCTCAAGAAGAAGGCCTCGTAACTCAACCCAAATCCAATCATCACATCCATCCACCAAGGATCTTGAAACATATCCACCTCGATATCAGTATCAAACTTTCTTCCCATTCTTCCAATTTATTCAATTAATTCAATTAATTCAATTAATTCATTCATTCCTATTCTTATTTACAAAAACATGCCTTGTTTTCCACCAGCAAAAGGACCTAGTATCCTTCCTAAGGCTTCCCAAAAAGCCCAAAAAACAAAAGTGATAAGAATAAATGTCCCAAAACATCGACATTGACATGTTCAAATGCCTGCTCTCTTTGCCTCCGACATGCCATATCCCATTCATCCTATTGCTAATATAATATGAACCAAGAAAAGAAAAAGGTACTCTAAAAAGTACAAGGACCAATGTGTGTATACAATAAGTCTATTGCTTGCTTCACCAACAAAGCAAAGCAAAGCTACTTTGTTCGTTTCCTGAACCCTTTCTTCCAAAGAGTTCGTGAGAAAGAGGTTTTGATTGTTATTCCATAAACTCTCCAATTTGATTCAATTCAACTCGAAGAATCCCGTCTCGGAGAATCTGATAATCCAATAAGGTGTTGGTAGGCAGGCGGGCAAAAATTCCAAGTTTTCTTTTTTCTGAAAGAGCGAGCGAGCTTTTTCAAACCATCAAATATAAACCAGAAAACGAGGCCAAGGCAAAAATCAAAACGCTAGGTCGTTTATACAATCCCTCCGCTTCACTTTCATAAAGCACCGTCGGACTCGCCATATCCGCCGCAGTAGTATACACACCCTGCGTAGGTGACGGTGTAGCAGTCGTAGCCGAATCTCTTGGCATATAAACTGGTGGCATTGAGGATATATATCCACCTGGTGTATATGGGTTCGCGCTCTGGGTTGGATATGTACTTTGTGTAGCGTATCCAGCATTCGAACCACCAGCAGAACCAGAACCATAGATTTTCGCACCCGCAAGATAATCCGCCTCTCTTCTTCTAAGAGAATCATGGTTTGGAAGATGAGGAATGTTGAGGGGAATGTTATCGACTATTCCTACGCATTGAACCATGGTGTGATGGAGTGCGGAACCGAAGTGTGAAGTTGGGCATTGCGAGTAGATGCATTTGAATACCGACTTGTTGGTATTAGTATCACTCTGATCTTGGTTTTGGGATGGGTTGATCAAACGACTTACATCCTGATAATCCTTTTCCCGACAAAAACACTCAGCACTTGCATCAATGGCGCATTTACTAACATATTTCGTATTTTCCCAACAACTTATTGCACAACCTATCATCAATAATCAGAATAAATCCACAATCTCTCTCAACAAACAATCTCTCTCTTTCAAGCAAGTATAAAAAAACAATCAAAATCATACCTGGAATAGGAAACTCTCCATTCCCAGCAACCTCCTTCCTCACCATCACCATAACCAATAGAACCAAAAGAATCATACGTGTAAACCACATATCTTCAATCTTGTATCCAAAACACTGGGTTTATAGTATTATATCCTGATTTATGAGGATATTCGTCGCGGAGACTGCGACTTGATTTGAATCCCAAGAAACTGAAATTTAAAGAGCGTTGTTGTTGTTGTTTGTAAGGAACGTGGGGGGTATGAGTTGTATTGTAGAGATTGTATTGTATTGGACAGTGAGCGTGATGATTAGAGATCGTGATGATAAGGAGAGGGAGAAAATTACTTGGTTGTAATGAGGGTGAGTTTGTTGTTTGTATTGTGTTGTATTGTACTGTATGAAAGAAAGCAAATAAAGTAGGGATTGTTTAGGATGGATCAAGTGTGAGAGTAGAGTACGATAGATGGAAATCTCGATTTATTCCAGCTTGGAATTTATTTGGGTTGAAAAATATTCTCATGGGAAAGCACTTGCCTACAGAGACAAGCCAATACTGCGCACTTCGAACTTGCCATTGATTCTATAATACATTTGCGCCTTCCTCACAATTCAATCCATGGTGGTCGTTATACATTACATTTCTGCTATGAAGCTATTCTACACAGTGCTAATAAAACATAATCTGTATTTTATCCTTGGCCTCCCCATATCTTTCTTTAAGAAGCGATTGACCAAGCCAACTCGTCAACGGAACCTGAGTCTCCTTCATTTCAAGTATCCCTCTTTGTTTTTGATCTATATGAGAAGCATCAATAACAATTCTCTCCAATCTATCCACCGCTAACGAACCTATTCACAAAAATCAGCATTGCGAGTTATTCACCAAGAAAGATAGATATACAAACCCTCAACCATTAAATCATTCAATCGCTGGGGCGTCCCAACCGCAATCCCAGTCCTCGAAGATTTCAAAAACGAAATCGAATCTTTCATTTTGATATGTTTTGCAAATAGTTTCGCTACTTTCACATCTTTTGTTTGGAATTTGCGAACGGCTCTGGGGGATGTGGTTAGACGGATTCTTTAAAACCATGTATAGATTGTGAATGATAAACATACCTAGCAACATCTGCAGCTCGAAGTCCAGCTGCTGTAACGATAATTGTATGTGGTGAACCATTTTTCTTCGACGCAGACCAAAGCTTCGTTGGGTTTTCCGAGAACTTTTCAAGATATCCAGGTAGATTGTCGAGGGTTCGTGGATTCGTCCAAGATGTGGTGTCTCGAATTGCAGTAACTGAATGGAAGTATGCAGTTAGTAAAGACCGTAATAAAATGAAATAGCTTCACAAACCTGGTAGATATTTTTCTTCTAACTCAATTGTACTTAAATCACTTTCGAATCGTTTTGTTTGTCGCGCAACGTAGTCGGCTAGTAAATTGCTGTCCATGTTTACAAATACATTATTCAGACCGGCTTCAGAATCGATATCTTCATCTTGAGATGGCTTCTTTCGTTTCTTTCCTGGTTCTTTCTTTTCTTTGGGTTCGTCTCCTTCTTGTGCTTTTGCTCGTTTCCTCTTTTTGGAAATGTTTTTGGATGATGTAGGTTTGGGCTCTGAAAGTGTTGATGGATCCTCTAGAAGAGGCTCTTGAAGGTTGTCTTCAATTGACATGGTGACGGTAATGTAAATTAAGGAAGTCTTGTTCTGAAGAGGAGATACTTCGTAGCTGTAAATACAATACTGGGCGCAAACAACTTTTTGAAGAACTTCAGAATAATATTCTCAAAAATATTTTCACCGCCTTTGAAGCTGCAGCTGCACCAAGCTAAGATAAGATAAGGTACAATATCTCCACTTTTAATCGGCCGCGGATAGCCTCGCGCTTCCAGAACGCGTCCGACAATAACTTGGTAAATTGATTTACATACTTAATTCAACACCATACAACAATAATAATATTACCTGACATTTTATAGTCCTGGTAAATCACCACCAGACTTATACTCAAAATTCACAATTGAAGTAAACTAAAGCGACACCAACCGACTTCGATAATCTACCGCGCGGACTTCACTATTTATCCCTTCAAGTCGCACGCATCTCATACTTCCCCGCTTCATGTCAACTCCATATCCAGTCTAATCGCAAATACTACCAAACCACACTCTCAACACCCTCACTTCGACATCATGGCAGGGAAAGGGAAACCAGAAACCCCTTCACGGCGCGCATCCAGTGCCGGCCCATCCTCAATGAAAACCCCCGCAGCCCAGTCACGAACCCCCAGAACTCGATACGGCTCTGAACAAAGAACCATCACACTAACACCGCATGGACGAGCCGCCGTCCGAGAAGTAGAAGCCCGTCGAGCCGTAATGACACCCGGAAAAGAGCGACGCCGCAGCGGTCGACAACATAGAGAAACACCCCGAGATATACTCCGATTATTAAGTCGCAAATTAGCACCTCAGTCCAAACCCACTATTCCGACTCCTACGATAGATCCTAAGATTGCGAGACGTAGAACTTTTATACCGGAGGATGGGGATGATGATTTTGATTTAGATGATGGGTTACGGATGGTTCCGCCGAGATTTTCGTTGCCGCTTGAAGAGGCGGAGGATGATGATGAGGATGATAGTTTATTGCTTCCTGATTTGGCGCCGTTGGAGGATGATTTGACGACGAGGTCGGTGGAGCTTCCTCGGAGAGCTATTAGTGAGCAACCTGGGGGGAAATTCTCGAGGGGTAGTCTTGGTCGTATGAGTGATAGGTTTGGAGATTTGGATGATATAACGCTTGATAGGAATGGGTTGGAATCAAGCTTTCTTATTGGAAATGAAGTTGAAGGAGATGATTTTACTGGGTTGAATAACTCGCCATTTTCTCAAAAGTGGGTTGTTTAAGAGCTTCTACCAGCCCGATTAAGCTAACTATAGATAGTGATCAAACCATGACACGCGGTTTAGATATGCAGCGCAGATCCATGCTTCCTGGTCGGGATAGTGATATTAGACCTAGTGGGTCATCACCACCAGATGAAAGGGATGCCACTTTTCTTTTCACAATCCCACAACCAGATGAGTTACCAGTACAACGGGAATCGTCTCTGCCTCCACTATTTGGCGAAGAAGACGATGTTCCCCTCAATATCGATGAAGGCGAGTTCAACTTACCTTCGGAGATCTACCAAGGTGAAGAAGATATGCAACCACCCGAAGAAGAGCCACCAGAAGATCAAATCGAAGCATCTAGGCTACCATCCAGTCCATTCGGTGCGCAACGTCCTAGTAGCCAAGGACGAGCCACCTCACCAATCAACGAATCCGAATACGAAACCACGAGGAAGAGCACCGTGAAAAAATCCCAGAAGCTCTCCAAACACGGTTTAAAGTATTCCTCATTACCTGTAGGCGTGGTAAAGAAACTAGCAACCCGATTCGCCAGAAACGGATCGAGTAAAACCAAATTGAGCAAAGACACTTTGGATGCAATAATGCAGGCAACAGATTGGTTCTTTGAACAAGTCAGTGATGATTTGGGTGCTTATTCTGAGCATGCTGGTCGAAAGACAATTGACGAAAGTGATGTTTTGGCATTGATGAAAAGGTTTGATATTACTATCCCTACTTACCCAAAAACTACATGTGTTAACTAGTGTACAGGCAACGCCAGACAAATGCTACAACAACTCCGTTTTCATTGGCCCAAAGTCATTTACCCAGAGAGCTTCTTCAAGACTTGAGAATGCCTCCTCCGAGTATATTGAAAGGGAAAAGGAGTCATAAGCCAAGACGTACAGATCCTTGATTAATAAATATACATACAGATTTCAAGACCATTCTTTGTTTTGACGGACTCGTCGTCTTATATCAGGAGGTGGTTTCTTAACTACCATCCATAACATGACTGAAGTTGCGGTAGCTAGTGCATACCTATTTATGATTAGCATGAGGTATTACAAATGGTTTTCTAGCTGTGTTAGTAGTACATACCATGTAAATATATACTGTGTATGATTATTCCTCAGATTAACCTCCGCCGGCCTTCCAATTGGAATTCCCTTCGCCGCTCGATCCCAAGATTTTATAAGATCAGGTTCTACCTCATTCATTCATCATTAGCTCCTTCAAATCTCTTCATAGCCCAGCGCAATAGAAATACCCACCCATAGTTTCCTCCACCCAAACCGCCTGACTCCCCGTCAACTTCGCCATCTGCTCCACATCCGGAAAATAAAAGTCCCCAGTCTCAGGCCTATTATCCGGCGTAAAAGAATTCTTCTTCCACGGTTCCCTCAACAATCCCTCAACCGTGATTTCCCCCGTAGGTAATCCGTCTGGTCTAGATGCATGTTTCTTAAACTTCTTATCTATCCAACCACGGTTTACTAGCACGTTTGTTCCAGAACCTTTCCGTTCTAAGGGTGTAACAACTAGATATCCATCGTGGCCGTCGTGCATTCGGGGACCGATTAACATTTCTTGATCGTGTCGGAAGTGACCTGTAGCGTATATCCTCCTGTAATCAAAGTCCTTGATTGCGGAGGGATCCACATGTGGTGGTAAAGGTAAGGGAGCTCGTACGAGGCGATCCTCGAATTTGGCGATTAGTTTTGATTTCCAGTCTAGGCGTTGGACTTGCCATGTTCCTAGGGCGAAGGCAGTGAGGGGGATCAAGGCTGTTGGTGGGCGGGTGTTAGTTATAATAGGAACTGTTCCCGGGATATGGAGGGAGGTGGATGCGAGTGGAATGAACGGAACGAACCTAATATTATTAATCCAGGTCCATGTTTCTTCCCAGCTCGTACTAGAACCGGAGGATTGTCTACTATGGACATGAAATTTGGGTCATCGGCTGCTTGTCTTTTGGATCTGGAAGTGCTGGTGAAAGATCGAGTGTGGTTACATGATGTGCATTTTGACTTGGGTGTTTTCCGTGTGCTGATTTTGATGAAATTGGGGATTGGGGATGTGCGAATGTGAGGGAGGACTCGGGTGAGGTTTCGCATTTTGGCGGATTGGATTGGATTGGAGTGCCCAATATTGAGGGGTGAGGTAGATAGCTGTGCTATGGGATTTGTATGTAAAGTTATTATTTGCGATGCGGAGGATGTGCAAGGCTATGATAATTTTGGGATGACTCAGCAGGGCTACCGAGATGATGTATGGATGGCCGGAATGGGTGTCGAGGTATAAAATTGAGGAACCCCGCTATATAGCCACCTTGCCTTGTCTACCCGCTGAGTGTCAGGTACTATTGAATTGTTTGTTCAACGTAGATAAATAGACGCCGTTTATCAAACCACATACACACATATATTTTCCAATAACAAGTTTGCATTTATTCTTTTGTTGGCTGGGCAATTGTTTCCTTCTTATTAAACTGGGTATTCACACGCCCTTTAAAAAGACGCATTCATTTAAGCTCATAGCCTGGTGCATAATAACATCATCACATTGCCACCACCCACCATGTTTTACACCGGCGACCTAAACAGTGGTATCAGCAAAGCGTTAGCGGAATCAAAGCTAGTTGCATGTTTTGTTACAAGTAAAATCTACCTTTCTTTTACGGGCCACACATGTGCATAAATAAAGCTAACAATGTGATAGACAACGACGAGGAATCCCAATTATGGGAGAATGAATACCTTCAAAGTCACGAGGTAAAGAATAATTCAATTGCTTGTGGCTTTTTGCGGTTTCTGATACTAATATAGATAGTTAAAAAATGACTTAGAGAATAAAGCAGTGCTTTTACGACTTGAAGCTGGGTCGCAAGAAGCTGGTTATTTGGCTGCTATTTTTCCTACGCCTAAAGTTCCGACGTTGGTGGTTATAAAGTAAGATTTCATGTTTTTTTTGTATTTTGTGATGTGATTTGGTGGTTTTACATGTGATGGAAGGATCCAAGAGCATTTCTGCATAGGTTGGTGCTAGTGCATCGACCATGTTTGTTGGACGGAATGATCTAACGATGTCATAGAAATGGTGAACTCAAAGAGTATATAGCTGCAGGTCCTGATTTGGATAAAGCCGCATTTACGACTCGTCTTGGAAAGGTTCTTGAAGCCGTGGATGGAGCGGCAAGTAGCGCTGGAGGCTCCTCGGCAGCGCCCAGCTCAATTAACGCTGAGCAAGCAGTAACGGGAACACAGCCACCGGTATCAAATGTGCCTTCAAACGGTGCTGCAAACCCAGTGACTGTTTCCAACTCAGAACCAACTCAGAACCGCCCAACGGGAAACTCCAACCCCAATCCTAACCCACCAGAAAGCAAAGTAGATAACAGTAAGCCAGCGGCCAAGGACAAAGGCAAAGCACCCGCAAAAGCACCGGAAAAATCTACACCATCAGGAACCTCAACTTATGCAGCAGCACAGAAAAAGCTTCAGCAAGATGCGAAAGACGAGCGCGCACGTGTTCTGAAACGTATCGAAGATGACAAGAAAGCAAGAAAAGCAAGAGAAGCCGAACAAAAAGCCCAAGCAAGCGGTACACCCATTGACAAATCAACTACGTCTCGAAGTAAAGCGCCTGCTTCCAGATCTCAAGATTGCGCGATTCAAATACGACTTTTTGATGGGTCTACCATTCGGAAAAGATTTCCTGTTACCAGCAATTTGCAGAAGGATGTTAGAGAAGTATGTATTTCTAGATTTTTGTCAACTTCGAGTTGAGATTCATGTTCACAACCTTTTTCCATCCTTAAATTACTAAAATCCAGTTATCGAAGTGAAAGAGGAATCCGTATCACTAACAAACCACAGTGGATCGATGAACAACAATCAAATGATTTACCCTACACCTTCAAACAAGTTCTAACCCCGCTTCCAAACAAAAACCTCTCGATATCAGACGAAAGTTCTGATCTCGAATCCTTGGGCTTAACTCCAAGTGCTACGTAAGTATATTCCACCACCATCTCTAGAAGCATTTAACCCTGTTCTCTCCGCTTTTCACTCCTTCCATCCCATAATACATAAATATTAACAAAAGCAACTAGATTAATCATCATCCCCGTTCAAACATTCACCTCCGCCTACGAAGCCACAAACCCTGTAGGACTCATATCCAAAGGGGTATCCGCTGGATTTGGGCTCGGAGCTTGGGGTGTTAGTAGTGTGGTTGGTACTTTGAGGAATATTGTTGCTGGACCGGCGACTCCTGCGGGAAATGGGAATAATGAAAATACCCCTGCAGCGCCTGCGACGAATATGAGGGCTACGAATCTGAGTAGTCTGAGGGATAGGGATGAGGAAAATAGACAGTTGTATAATGGGAATACGGTATGTGGATAGTTTGCTTTTGAGATTTGATTGGCTAATAAGTGTGATATTTTAGTTAAATTTCGAACCGAGAAAGGACGATGATGACGATGATGGGAAGGATAAATGAGATTTGCTGAGCATTCAGCAATATTTCGTTTGCAATTGAGTGAGCGTGAGTAAATGTTAGGCAAAAGTGGCGTTACGGGTGGCACGGGTCATGGATGGGGGAATTCTCCGCTATTAGGTTTGGGTTTGTACTTACCTGTCCGCTATGCGGCTCGTGGACCCGTGTATTCAGGCAGTCCATGACTATGATAATTCTGGAGCCATTGCGAATACTCTTCAACTTTCAATTCTTCACCATATCCGAGAGTAGCAGGGAGACTAATTTTATAAGCATACGTACATTCTCAGGACTCGACGGCTTCACCTGAATGCACCACCTAAGATAGCCTCGATAAAGAAGCGTATTGATAAAGGTGGTTGCGCCTGCAATTTGTGCTTGGGGTCACAATGCTCTTGATGTGAAAATGCGTTCAAGAAGTGTGAAATCCCTGGTGCCCCACAATCTGCAAAACGTGCATATTGTGCGATTGCAGTACCGGCTTTCATACTTGCTTAGCTCATAAATTGAACCTTGAGAACGATAATACTCATAGATAAGAAATGCTTCACTTGACAAGGAGCTAAGTCCATCTTTTGCTAGTATTGAAATCATTCGATTAGCCCATCCCGCTCCCCTTCTGAGTGCATCGAGATGCTTTGGATCTAAGTTGCTAATGCAGATTCTTATTAGGTCATTGATCTGACTTTTTTCAACATTAGAGTGCAGTAAGATATTACACTGCGATAAGAAGATCTGGTCTAATCCATCTGTTTGTTTTGCCTAATAGTTTATTCAATCGATCTGATAGTTTATTCGGTGATCTAATAGTTTATTAGTATGAGGTTATACGAGTGGGTTGCTCGAATTGTTTACCTTATTAAGCAATTTTGAGGATATAAATCTTTTTTTATAATAAATAAATAATTATTATTTTTATTATAATAAAAAAAGAATTTGTTTTATATTAATGTGATGATCGCTTTAGATTTCGGATAGATAAGTAGATAGATAAATAAAATATAAAAATTGAAGGAAAATGTTTTTTTTATATATTTGTTATTATTTAGTTAAAACTGATAAAATTTCTAATTATTAAAGTAAAATTGTATGTTGATTGTAAATCAGATTGTAAATTAGATTTATATGTTTAAATTTTATATAGTAAATGATTTGAGTGATCCGTTTGTATAAT